>JAASGH010000113.1:0-58045 GCA_023334155.1 Globisporangium heterothallicum
ACGCGTTCAGACCAGCACACTGGACGATGACTGCCTTGAGGATCCAGCTGAGGGGCTCGTACACGTTGATTCTGCGCATGGTGAGCATTTGGTAGAGATTGGTCCAGGACAGCAACCAGTGTCCCTGGAGCACGTGGTTGTTATGGAAGTTCTCGTAATCGTCGTATAGAAACAGGAACTCCCACGGCTTCGATCGATCCATCAGCGGCGCTGCATACAGCACTATGGCGCCTCCAGCGAGCAGCGCCACACGCTCGCCGTGTGTGAGCAGCAGCGTCGTCATGTCTGCTGCGTTATGCGGAGCCAACGATTGCGATTTCTGCATTGTGTGTGACTGTTGACGGTTGTCAAAAAATAGTATCGAAGGTTTCCAGAAAGCGTATCTTTCCAAGCATCGACATGGATTGGCAGAAATGATTCCTCAATCCGTTTTGATTGGACGAAAACATGTGAGTATCATTGAACATCATAACGTCGACTTTGCGCTCTCTGTGATCACAAAACTGGTGAGACCTCGATGCTGCTTCATAGCGGCGCAACGATCCCGCGCTTCGGCTTGGGCGTCTACAAGAGCAAGCGCGGCGCCGAGACGTACAACGCGGTCCTGAACGCGTTGAAGATCGGCTACCGCCACATCGACACGGCGCAATGGTACCGCAATGAGAGCGATGTCGGGAAGGCGCTCCAGGACTCGGGGTTGCCTCGCCACGAAGTGTTCCTGACCACCAAGCTCTGGATCCGGCAGTGGGGGTACGACAACGCCATTGCAGCGATCAAGGAGAGCAACGCGAAGCTTGGCGGCACGTATATCGATCTGCTGCTGCTGCACGCTCCCGGGAGCAAAGACTCTCGCGCAGACACCTGGCGCGCGCTAGAAGAGATGCAAGCGCAAGGCGTGGTGCGCGACATCGGCGTCTCGAATTTCGGCGTCGCGCATCTAGAAAAGCTCTCCTTGACAGCGAGAGTCCCGCCGGCAGTGAACCAAATCGAGTTGCATCCGTGGCTGGCTCGCAAAGAGCTCGTGGAGTACTGCACCGCCAAGAAGATCCTAGTGGAAGCGTACTCGCCTCTCACCAAGGGAAAAATGCTGGACAACCGCGTGCTCATGGAGATCGCAGCGCACGTGCAGGCGACCCCCGCGCAAGTGCTGATCGCGTACAGTCTCGCCAAGGGTTTCGTCGCGATCGCGAAGTCGATTGATCCATTGCGTCAACAAGAGAACCTCGACGGGAGCACCCAGGTGCACTTGCTCTCCCCTGCTCACATCGCCACCCTCGAGGCATTGGACGAGCACCTTGTGTGCGCATGGGACCCCATCGCGACGGATGCAGTGTAGCAGTGGTAATGCGAAACAAATGTGAAACAATCGCGAAATAGTAGCGAAGCGACTTTTCCATTCTGACTGCGATGCAAAATGTGCATTGCAGTGCACCCCATCGCTCGAGAGAGCATCAACATGCGATCTACTGTTGCCAGCTGCGCATCCAAGGAGATAGCGGAGCGTACGCGTTTGAGTGGCCACGGACTCCCAGCGCGCCATTCGCATGACGGCGCTGCATCGTGATGTTGAAGTGGCCACAACTTCGACGCGCACGAAGGCGAAAATGATGGGTAAAGTTTGCATCATCATCGGAACCTCGATCGTCTCTCGACCATCAGTTTTTTCCCATTGTGTTCAGAAGTGGAAGAGGTCCCGCGCGGTCCCGAAGTGAGTTTGCAACATCCCGTGTTTAGGGAGATGAAAACAGGGACCACTTCTGAACCTCAGAGCGGTACACAGTGTGTACCGGTGCGGTGCTCGACACAACTCACAAACACGCCACCGACCAAGCAAAACACCTCAAACTGAAGTTGACTGGTTGCCAAGGTTTTACTCCATCCAGCGCGAGGTTATTTGCAATTGTACCACATTTGCTAGGTTGTTTGCGTTGTCGATGTTGCTGGGAACACACAATTGGCGGGAGACATAACTCCCCAACACCACGTCATATCCCGAAATTCCGTCGAGAGCCACAGGAACGCCCACTTCGACGTCGAAGTTCCTCCTACATATATATATCACTGCCACCACGATGCTCGCGTCTCTGTATCGTCAGCGAGTGTTCGCCGCAGCGTCTCGTCGCAGTGTCACCACTACCACAACCAGAGCGAGCCGCAGGTTTGCGTCCTTGAAGGCGACAGTACCGGTGGAGAAGGCGGTGCTCTCGCCCGCATTGGACAGCACCACCACTTCGGACGACGCAGCTGCGGCTCCACCAGTGGAAGATGCCGCACACGCGAAATACCTGCAGCGTCCCGTGACGTACCCGCTGAACAAGGTGAAGGTCGTGCTGCTCGAGAACATCCACCCGCGCGCCGTTCAAGTGTTTGAGCGCGAAGGGTACACGGTGGAGACCCACAAGCGCGCGTTGTCGGGGGAAGAGCTGGCGCGAGTGGCCGGCGATGCGAACATTTTGGGGATCCGGTCCAAGACCCAGTTGGACGCGGATTTCTTCAGCACGATTGGGTGGCACGAGCACCGTCTCTGGGCGGTCGGGTGCTTCTGTATCGGCACGAACCAGGTCGCGCTGCAGGATGCGGCGAGCTACGGCATCCCGACGTTCAATGCGCCGTTCTCGAACACGCGCTCGGTCGCCGAGAAGACGCTCTCGGAAGTGATCGCGCTGCACCGGAAGCTCTTCTTGCGCTCGACGGAGTTGCACCAGGGCATCTGGACCAAATCGGCGACGGGCTCCCATGAAGTGCGCGGCACGACGCTGGGGGTTGTCGGCTACGGTCGTATTGGTTCGCAGATCTCGGTGCTGGCCGAGCTTCTGGGGATGAAAGTGGTGTTTTACGACCCGATCAAGTGTTTGCCGTTGGGGAATGCTCGCCAAGTGGACACGCTCGAGGAGCTGCTCGCGATGTCGGATGCCGTGACGCTGCACGTGCCAGCGACGGCGAACACGAAGAAGATGATCAACGCCAAGACCATTGCGCACATGAAAGACGGCGCGCTGCTGGTGAACAATGCGCGTGGGACGGTGATCGACATTGACGCGGCGGCGGACGCGATCCGCAGCGGCAAGCTCGGAGGTCTCGCAGTCGATGTGTTCCCGTTCGAACCCGAGAAGAACGGCGAACCGTTTGACACCCCATTGCGCGGCTTGCCAAACGTGATCTTGACGCCTCACATCGGTGGCAGCACCGAAGAAGCACAGGGCAACATCGCTGTCGAAGTGGCCAGTAAGTTGGTGCGCTACATCAACAATGGCTCGACGACGACGTCGACGAACACGCCCGAGCTCGACATGCAGCCAATCCGCAACAACTCGATGCGTATCTTGCACATGCACCACAACGTCCCTGGTGTGCTCGGCAAGATCCACTCGGTGCTCTCGGACTACGGCATCAACGTGACCTCGCAGTACTTGCAATCGGATCCGCGCCACGGCTACATCGCCTTAGAAGTCGAGAAGTTCCACGCGAAGATCGTGACCCGCGAGCTCAAGAAGATCAAGGAAACGATCTTCTTGCGTACGATCGTTTAACGCGAGTGGTGGTACGTTGCACCCAACCCAACCACGTGCGTGGATGGATATGTGTGTGCCTCCCATATTAGACAGCGAGAGACGCCAACACCTCATTCGCTATGCATATTAACAACAACGACAACGACGACGACGACAGCAATGGATAGGCGCAATAAGAAAACGAACACAAAGGAGTCGCAAGGTAGCACAGACGTCAAGCCGTGTGGACTCCTGCATATTCCGAGTTGGTGTGTTGCTAGCCTTTGTTTGTTTTGTGTGTGCTTCTCGCGATCATGGCTCCTGCTGCGAAAGACAACTTGACCGAGGGTGACCCAAACCGTAACAGCAAACGCTAACACCATCCAATACATTTCCGCGTATCTTTTTGTCTCTGATTGCTTTGCGTTCAAACTGCAGTGGATCCTGCTTCTATCGAGCTACGAGTGCCATCTATTATCTACCCCAACCCATTGCGCAGGTTCTCTTTCTCATCCAGGTCGCGGGACGACGCTGCCAGCAAGAGCACTTGGTCGGTCTCTTCCTCGGCGCTGCTGCTCGTGTTGCGCGTGTCCTTGTTGATGCACCTGCTATTACTACTACTGCAATTACTCATGCTGCTGTTGCTGCTGGTGTCGCGTTTGCCGTTGTTGTCGTCGCCTTGGTCGTTGTCTTCGTTGATGAAATACAAATTCTTGCGGTCCGAGTGCCATCCTTCGAGGTTCAGCTTGCCGAACAACCGCTGACTCGTTTCGCGAAGCTTGACGACGACGCCCTCATCTAATGCGAGAAAGCGCAGCAACGCAGCCATGACTTTGCAGCCCGCGAACGACGAGGCGGCACCCTGGAGACTGCGGAAGAAGTCGCGCTCTTGCTGTTGGAGGAAGTCGATGTCGTGGAACGATTGCAGTTTCTGCAGCACGCTCTTGATGAATAGATTGAGCGCAAACCTTCGCTCTTGGAAGACTCCTGGTGTGCGGCGGTGGAACAATCGCCGTCGCGGGAACATGAATGCATCCAGAAGCGAGCACAAAGTCCGAAACGGACACGGTTCACAGCGCGCGTCGTCCAGAAAGCAGCAGCAGCGACAGGCTGTTTCCTGGGTACCGTCCGTCAGCTTTGTGAGCTCCTTGAACAGCTTCCGACACTGCGAGTAGCTCCTCGCGACTTCGTGCGCCACGGGGAGCTCGCTCTCGCGTATCGGCCGCAGCGCACTGCCAACGAACGTCGACGTGATCGCAGTGCCGTTGTGCAGTCTCGGTCGCACCACTCGCGTGTCTAATGGGTGCACGGCGAAGACGTACTGCGGAGACCCGCTGGCGTAGCTCATCCCTCGTGGGTTGATGCGCACAATATCGACATCGATCTCGCGCAAAATCATCGACATGGCGATGTGGCAATGCGTGTGCAATGAAGGCGCGTATGCTGTGGTGATGCAGTAAGTACCCGGAATGCCAAATGAGCCGTCCGCGACCGCCACGTGAGACTTGCGGGTGCAAATGTGACGCGACACGCGCGATGTTCTTCGTTCTCGAGTCAACCGACGTGTCTCGACACGTCGATGGGAATGGCCACGACGACGACGACGCTTCAGAAAAAAAGCTGAAGAAATGCGACGCTCGATTGTCTATTTTCTCGCTTCCAACGTATTGTTCAACTGAGGAGGAGACAAAATGGAAAGGTCGCGCGATGGGTTGTTGCTCGTGCTGAGTGCAGAGAAAAAAAGCAATCCATCCGTCCTTTACAGCTAGCATTTCCGGCTGGAGGGACGTGAATAAAAGCGACTGCTCGAGCACCGACTGGTTGGAGTGTGCGATGCATTTCTTCGCGTGGGTTGTGTGAGTAACTTGCGTGACCCGCTGTCGTTCACCAGATGACTCGCTCATCCAGCGATGAGAAGGATCGAATGAGGAGAAGGACAAATAAATCACATTCTACTATTGCTGCTGCATTTCCAGCATCGACAGGTTGGAAAGCGTTCCGAGTTTCGCAAAAATACCAAGAACGCATCCACCGACTCGACGTTATTAGGATTTTGTATTGGTTTCATTTTTGGAATGCGTGCTTCAGAAATCAAGCGGAACCAATTCCATATGGAATTAGCTACACACACGAAGATGGCTTACCATTTCGTCGCGCTGCTTTTGTCGTTGTTGTTGGAAAGAAAGACAGACCTCTTCTGTTGACTAGAAAGGTCATTCGGATCGTTTACCTCATGCGGATGCATTCCATTTTCAGCGGTGAAGAGGCTTTTGAAGATATAAAGAGGCGCACAAATGACCTGCTCAAACCTGTCGTCTGTTTTTCATCATCCTTCTTCATCCTTTGTTTCTTTCGCGTGTGGGTGGTGGAGAGAACGCTACACGGGTGTTGCTTCCATGCTGACTGTCTGTTCTTCTCACGCTCAACACCCACGCACTCGTCATCACCACAGAAGATGCATGGTGGTCTCCCTTGTGACTGAAGGCAATGAGAGATCCACAGAGACTGAGCGCAAGCCGATCGCGTATCTCTCCCAAGTGGATGCAGAGTCTTCACCAAAACTATCACGCGCCTCGCTCAGGTGCACCGTCTTCCTAGAACATACACTACTTTCTCCTGTCCGCATGAGGCGAATCCACTCCGAGCACCTTCACTACCTGGACAGACTCATCAGTCTGACTTGCTGTTTGTGCTGCCATTCCTTTTCGATCCGACAATCTCGTTCACAGGACCTCCACCGTATCCTGCTGCCTGCTCGCACGCTGGAGAACAACTCTCTTGGACATCGAATTGACGACGAAAGGAGTCCAGAGGTCCACTGAGAGTTGACACTTCCCAGACCCGTCAGTTTGCGCGCATCCTTCGAACGTCTGGATCCAGCGACGCTGCACATCAGGAAGGAGCGGGATGGGAGCTTCTCTATACCGGGATCTTCTACAGGAAAGAGAAGGGGAAATGACGTGGTCAAATTGACGCCGAGCGTGGGTGGACCGTGCACTTCCGACATCTTCACTTGAGAGGTTGACCAACAGTGGACAAGACCAGCTCGGCGTCCACAAGACACCGCACGAGTCTGGTCGACTTCGCTTCAATATCGACGTATATTCGACGGCAGCGCGATCGCCAAGATCTAGCGCTAGTGTGGGAAGAATGCTCGACTCGCTTGGGAACACCAGCACCGATCACCTTTTTCGCCTGCGACATCAATCAGGGACACGAAGCAGACGGGTGGGTGAGTTCTCTTCGTCTCCCCCGTTCGAGCATACACACGATGTCACATCAAGCAGCGATATGACGCGTCCCCTTGCAGTATTCCAAGACTCCTGCCATCTCTTCCATCCACTCATGAGAAAAAACACGTACTTGAATATCTGCTCAACCGAGAGAGTCGTCCTCCCCACCCACTTGAGTCATGCTGCTGTCTACGATATTGCTGCGGTTGTTTGCTTTCGCACCTCGCTGTTCACGAGCGTGATCGAGTTTCCGGTCGATGCGATCCAGACGTGGCAGACGCTGAGAGGCAGGTCAGTCAATCGGTGGTTCGGGATCCGCCAACTTCAGAGAGATCAAAGCAAGAGACAAGCGAGGAGAAAAGCATGCAGCCACGTCGAGGGCATCACGCGGTTGAACTACAGCTCGGACTCGTCCCAGGTTCAACCACAATTCCAGAATCCGCAACAGGACCCGAAGCACTTGAAGTCCCAAACGTTCAACGTTGAACGTTTGCGACCGAGATGTACTGTAATGGGTGAATACGACGCGCATGTCAGGATCCGCACTGTTGGGCACGCTTACGGCAACGTGGGGACAACCAGCTCGCATTGTTTACTCCTTCCCATGCGACTTTGGATGGCCATCGGTTCTGGAGCTCGCACGTTGCGTGTAACTAATCTGCTGACATCCTTACCAATGGTTATCATGGACGCATGTTTTTCTCTCTCTCTCTCTCTCAAGCAAATCTTCCTCCCCGTCGCCAACCGGATGTTGTTGACGCGTCTCGGAAATGTGGAAATTTCGAGACGCATATACAACACATGGCTGGCGACAATGCCATGCTGACAATGGTGCATAGACTGCATCGCAGTGTCTGCGAGCTGCAAATCAGTGTCGAGTGCACGAACTGTGCTGCAGCTCATGCACAGACCGACAAGGAACGCGACAAAAGGTGGAGCAAGATTTGTCTCTCGCTGCCAACCGTGCTCTGCGTGGTGCGCAGGAGACTTCACCCGGTTTTGATCCTGAAGTCGTCCATGTGGAAGGTGTGTGTAGCCACTTGCAACAGAGACAAACCCTAGTCAAAACGCTGGCGAGTCCAATCCCAATAACAGATAACGCATGACGTCACTTCCCCCCCCCCTCTCTTCACAAAGCACATCAAGCGCTTGCACTTGGAGAATCTTCAACTCGGCTTGTCCTTTTTCTCTTCTCTTCTGAGCTGTTCACTTCACCTGCGAGCTTGGTGGAAATGGTGGTGGTGCGCTCCTGAGCTTCAACCAAAGCAATGAATGTCCCATGAAAAAGAGCGGGTGCTGCTCGTCCAATGCGAGCATGTTGCCGATTACGGATAATGGTGGAACGGTCTTCACCTTCCTAGCTGCAAACTAATGCGATTGTGCATCCCATGCAAGCTACATCGTCATGTGCGGAATCTCTCGGCAGGACAAAATGGCGCTCGTCGTGCACGCACTCTCGACTGTGATACAGCGCACATATAAGCAGCGCTGAGTGTATCCTAGCTGAGCGCAGGATACGTAGGTTGCAGGAGAGCGTGTGGGTGGTGGTATGCCCTGAAGTTGCAGTTCGGTTCACCCTCAAAGTTCAAGGTCGCGAGAGCCAACTGTAGACTGACGTGTGTGGCCACATTGGGATTGTGCAGCTCAACAGTTGGATGACGCCGAGTAATCTCACAAAAAGAAGCGACCTCAGCAACCTGAAACTGGCCAAGAAGCGAGAGATGATCTTCGTCGCTTTGTGCTTTTGTTCTTTCCGAACGCTGTTTGTATGGGGGGAATCAGAAGCCACTTTCGTGGGATCCTGAAGTTTTCGTTCGCAGATTCTTTCTCTCGGTTTTATTTGCTGTGGGGGAGAGGGAACTGCTTTCGATTTTTGTTTGTTTCTTGCATTCTTTCGTTGTTCTTCAACTGCGCCTTTGTGCGTCTACTTCAATTTCAACTGCAACCTTTCCGAGCTGTATCTATCGTACCTACTCGTCCCCCAACTGCAAGCTGAGACCACCAAACAAAAAATACACCACCACCACAACCAGCACCAACAACAACAACAACGAGTAGAAAATAAAGAAGCGATGAGAATGATGCAACAGCAACCTCTGGATGAACCGGAAACAAAAAGGGATGTCGAAAACTGATCCTAGGATCAAAGCACGCAGCGCTCGTAAAAAAGGATGAAACCTCACAAAATATAACGCAAAACTGAAACTTCATGCAGCTAGGGAGCGGGGAAACATCGATTCTTGCGCGAACTGCAACCTGAAAACCGAACAGCACCCAGCGCTCTCTCTCTCTCTGCTTTCTTCAGCTTCGTTTGCGCTGATAAACAAATTGCAGGTTGCGCATGAAGCATGCAGCGGATTGCTCGATGGATTTGTCTACATGGAGAGCAGTTATTGTCCACCTATAGTGGGAGCATATGAAAACGATGGAAGGTCCCGAGTGTTTGTTTTTGTATTGACGTTCGATGCAAACCGAGTCATACAACGCGTGTACGGTACGTTTGCATCCCTGTTTCTCGTTCACAGATTCCTTTCGAAAGTGGCTCGCTTTTGTTCGCGTGAGGGTGGTCGCGAATCCAGACGCGTTCATGCACGAGAAAAGGACTGCTCCTCAAACGGAGCGAACTGTAAAACAAGTTAGTCATCGTTTTAGCACCGATGGACAACCGAGCGAGAGAAGGAAACATGGTCGAAGCGAGGGGGAATCGCAGATTGAAGCAGCGCTGGTCCGTTGAGCGTTTCCCCTCCGCGTCAACAGCCCAGACGTTCTGTCCGTCCGTTCAGAGCTGCTTGAACTTGAACAACTAAAACTTCAGTTGCAGTTGTGAAGCGGTTCGGGTTGCGTCAGGTCCGTTCCCTCCTTCCTTCATTTGTGCAGTGGCAAAAACCACTCAAGAATCGGGAGAGTGTGGGCAGGATTTGTGGAGAGGTCCTCTCGAAGGTTCAACTTGCAGCAGTCCAAAAAGCAACCAGCGCTCCGAGTCTTCTTTCTTCCGAATGGCAGAGGTTGCTTTCTTCTTTTTGGGAAACGAGCTCGCACCCACACCAGCAGCGCTGCTTTCCTCCAAGTTTTTGCATTCGGTACATGGTGGTTTTTGAACCCCAACACGCCAAATACGCCATTTTGCATGCAGACGTGAAAGCGCAGCATCACAGATGAACATTTCCAAGTCAACGGACAGAAACGAGCCCTCCCCGACTTTGCTCCTTCGCAGTTGAGTTTGTGCACTTTGCGACTCCTTCATTTTATACAGCATGACACAATCGATGGTGGTGCACATAAACGACCCAAGTGTGGTGCGCGACGAGACACTGCGCTCGCTCACAACGACAGTCAGTCTCAAAAACCATGACGACTTGGGTATCACGTTTGACGGGTGCAGCAGACCTCCCATTTCGGAATCCGCATTCGAGGCTCCACACAACGAAAGTTGCGCGCTCCCCCTCAACTGTATCGGATTAGACAGGATGACGTCCATCGCTGCCGCGATGCGGGTCCCAAAGATGGGTGCTGCTGCCGCCCCATCCTCTGCTTCCTCGCTGGCCGCCCTCTTCTCGCCCTCCGCCACGCCGCACCACCTCACAACAAAAACAACAGAAACTGGCTCGGACCTCCAGTCCGACATGGCGAGTCCGGTCTCCATGAACCACAACATCACGGTCACGCTCCCGAAACTGAGAATCCCGACCGACGCCGAAGTCATGACCGGTCAGCACCCACAGTGGCCGCATTCGTCGTCCGCGCCACATGCGGCCATTCCACACCATCCAGCATCAGCAACCTATCAGCAACAGAGCACCACGAGAATGATGGTGATGCCTGTTTCAGCGGCGAAATCGACTTCCGCAGCAGGTGGCGCCACGGGACCGTTGACACGCTCGCCGTCGTCCCCGGCGGCATTCTTTGAAGACCCAGAGAACAAGGTAAGCATGTGATAGAGTTGGTGTGGTGGATGGATGAGTATTCCATTTGAACCTATTTCTAATGACATCCTCTTTTTGGACCTGTAGTTTGGTCTGACCCACTTGTTGGAAGCTGCCGAGCAGTGTCTCCCCGTCCCAGTCCGCTCGAGTCCATCGAGTCACACCCATGCCAGCAGCAACATGTACCAGCAAGAACAGCAGTCGTCCATGAGAAAGAGAAGCTTCAGTGAACGGGAACCTCAGCAGCAGCAGCAGCAGCAGCAGCAGTACCAGCAGTACCACCAAGAACTGCCACCGATGGCGCACAAGATGCACTCGATCGGGTACCTCGTCGAAGACGAACGCAGCTTCACCAAGCGCGCACGTCCCGAGCTCCCAGTGAACTTCCACCCTTCCTTTGGTGGCTTGTCTCTCCACCCGCAGACCCACCACCATGTGCACCAGCCAGCCATGGCAGCCCCCGTGTTCCGCGCGCCAATCTCTTCCCATGAGATGTCCAGTCCAACGTCGACGGGATCGGGTTCGCCTTCCAGCGGCGTGACGATGCCCAGCATGGTCTGGGAAACCGTGATCACCAGCGGCAAGTTTCCTTCGGATGTGTGTCTCAGCGAGAACAGCAGCACGTCGGCCAGCAAGAGCAGCGAAGGTCCGTCGTCGGACAACCCTGTGAAGCAAGGTCGCTGGACGTGCGATGAGAAAGAGTTTGCTGAAGCGCTGATCCAGTCGGTCCGCAATGGGGACGCGGTGCTGCCTCCAAACGTGTCGCTGCGAAAGTTCATCGCCGACAGCCTGCAGTGCAAGGCGATGCGCGTGAGCAAGAAGTTCCGAAGCTTGCGTTCGTGCCACAGTCCCCAGAGTGGATCGTCGCCTCGGGAGTCCGACACGCCTCGCGAGAAGAGCTTCAACCCGCTCAGTCTGCGCTCGATCATGAACAACGAGGCTGCGAGCGAGCATGAGCACAGCGTGTGCATGGTGTCCTCGTCCTCCGCTCACCCACAGCAAGTCGTCCATCACCACCACCAGCAACAGCAACAGCAGCAGCAGCAAGAGAGTCCAAAGAAGACTCAGCGCGTGCTGAAGCGGTCGGACTACTCTCAGCACGGGATGGTGCGCAGTGGGAGATGGTCTTTGGAAGAGGAAAACTACGCCAAGGCGATGATTGAAGCGTTCAAAGCCGGGTACCTACCTCTCCATGGCAATGTGTCGCTGCGCAAGTTCCTGTCGGAAGTGCTCGTGTGTCACCCGATGCGCATCAGCAAGAAGTTTGTGGGATATGTGCGCAAGTACCATTGGTATCGCATCGCTGCGGGCAAGTGCGACCCCGAGGCGAAGCAGAAAGCTCTCGAGCAGCTTTGCCATTTGGAGCGTGCGTTCTGGGCGTCCATGCAGCAGAGCAACGATTGGTCCTTGGCATCGCACGAGGAGTAGAAAGCGCGCGCGAGTCGGGCATATTTTGTACAAGTATTTAAGAGTCGTGGTAGAAAGTTATCTGTAGTCGGTGTCGGGAGTATATTCGTGCGCGTTTGAGAATGTGAAGGATTTCTTCAAAGCCGTGCGTTGACCTTGTGCTTTCTGATGATCTCGTAAGCAAACACCTACGAGCATGAAGACGTGCTCTTGCCGCAGAGGCACCAGGAAATGCTGCAGCGCGTCACGGCTGTCTATGGTGGCGATGGTGTCGGAAGCAAGGAAGCGTCCACCAGTTGCATTCGTTGAATCCCAAAAGAACCAGTGTTTTCTGACGAGACGGATGTCTCGTGTTCCTTTTATGTTTGTTCAGTTGAATATCTGACATGGCCAATACTTTATTCGGCGAAAGAGTGATCCAGTTCGGGACACTTGACTCACTCTCGACCGCGTTGACGTCGTTGAAAGAACTGGACATGCTCTCGTCGCGTCGTGTCTCCTTTGCGTATTTGCACACGGTCGTGAGCGTCATGAACTCCTAGCCTGCGAGCATTTTCAACATCGGCAGGAGAATCAAGAAAACGGAGAGGCGTGGGAGTCATTGCTCGTTTATTTCCGAGAATGTCCAAAGTACACTGACCCGTACTTTTGGATGAAGAACCACGAAAGAGAATAAACTCGCTAATTTACGACATAAATTCTCCATATTTTCTAAATTCAGTCTACAATAAGTGTGAAACTGTCGAAAAGATAACCCAACCTAGTAAGTTCGCGCTTACTTCCGAATGACAAAAGCAAAAAATGTGCCGAACTTAAGGAATGCATCCTACATTCTTCAAGATAAACTTTTTTTGCCGATTCCGAACGCGATTTTGACGAGTTTTGGCACTGACTTAATCCATCTCGGATTCTGAATGTACTATGTTGTATTATATTTTTGTGTTAGAGTTATTTGATACAAACTGTTATTGTTTGAAATAGCATACAGCCAATCATCGACTTTACAATCCATTTAGACCAATAGCTCGATTCGAAATAAACAGTAAAATGCAAAAAACACGACACTAAGATTTGCAACTATATGTTAATATCTCTATTTTTGTGGATTTGAATCTAGGAAAAAGCGTCGCAAATGAAGATGTGAAAAACGGGAGAGATTCGCAAAAGTGACAGTGCCGTCTCCGTAGTGACAAAGTTGAAGTTCAACGACGAAAGAAAGAGAAGAGAAGAGCCGACTTGAAGTATCGGAAGTGCGCGCAACTCGACGACCAGTGGTTCGATGTTCAAAAACCACTTTTTCTTTCCAGCGACTTTGTGCAACACTGCCAGCAACTTCATTTTTTGTGCAATTTTTGTACCAACTGTGAGGCGGCTAGGGCTGTGTGGTCGTACTTTGGGTTGCTTGTTTAGAAGACCACTGTGTGATATCCAGAGCGAATACCGGTATGCAAGTCGGTTGCTGACTCGGTCGACTTTTCCTGTGTACTTTGGGTGACACTTGCTCAAAGTGACGCTTCTCGATCTGTGTAGACCAGATGCGTAGACAAACGAGCGATTGCGCACTTATCCATTCGAACCTGCTTTTTTGTGTATTCGGCAAATGTGCTGTTCCAAATACATCTCCAAAAAGCACGACCAGAAAAAAGCGCGCGAGGAAAATGGCGGCGTCAACCGCGTCGACGACCGTGGTCTCCAAGGCGCTGCGGGGCGGGTCCTACCTGTTCCTGCAGAAAATCCTCACGTTTGCGCTCAACTCGTTCGTGCTGCGGAAACTGCAGCTGAGCATCACGGGCGCTGTGACCGTGCGCTTGGAGCTCGCGCTCGCGTCGATTTTCTTCCTCCGCGATGGCTTCCGACTCGCGTTCCTGCGCATGCCGTCCTTGGACATGGAGATTGCCGCAGGCGAAGGGCGAACACGCGAATCGGACAGCGCTGCAGCGAAGAGCAAGAAGCAGAGCGCGGGGGTGTCGACTTACGTGCAGCAATTGGTGAACGTCGCGTGGCTCTCGACCGCGATGAGCTGGTCTGTCGCGCTCGCGATCGTGTTGTTCAGTGCATTCTCGAGTGCGAGTGGTGCGGAGAAGAAGGACGAGGATGGGTTGCAGGACTATGCGTTTGTGATGACCATGTATTGCGTGGCCGCGATGATCGAAGCGCTCGCCGAGCCGATGTACGTGCTTGCGCACTGCAGTGTGCTGGTCTCGTGGCAGGTGACTGCGCAAGGTGCAGGGTTCCTCGTTCGTGCGTGCGTGCAGTATGCGTGCATCTTCGTGTTCGACCTGGGGCTGCTGGCGTACGGCTTCGCTGAAATCGCGTACGCGTCCACGCTGTTTGTGGTGTTTGCCGCGTTCTTCTGGCGGAAGATCTACAGTCCGCGAGGTGGTGCGAACGACCATGCAACGCGGTTTGCGCTCACGTCGATGATGGACCTGCTTCCGCACGCCCCACGCGCCAGCAGTGCGGATGACGATGACAACAAGTACGGAACGAAGAACCGGTGGTTCCACCCGCAGTTGCTGTCGCTCCTCGTGCCATTGAGTCTGCAAAGCGGAGTCAAGTACTTGCTCACCGAAGGAGACAAGTGGGTGCTCTCGATCTTTGCCACGTTCCAGAACATGGGGGTGTATGGGATCGTGTTCCATTTGGGCTCGCTGGTGCCTCGGATCGTGTTTTTACCCATCGAAGAAGCGACCAAGACCATCTTCAGTAAAATGACGAGCGCAAAGACAGCTGGAGAAGGAGAGGCGGACGGCGCATCGGTGAAAAGGACCGACGCCATCAGCAGCAAGTCGTTGCAGGAAGGATACAATCTCGTGATGATCTTGCTCAAGATCATGAACCTCATCGGTCTGCTGTTCACGTGCTTTGGTGCGAATTATGCGCACACGCTGGTGCTCTTGCTGTACGGCGTGGAAAAGGCGCGCCTCGGGGTCTCGGAAGCACTCGCGCTTTACTGCTTTTACATCCACTTCTTGGGCATCAACGGGATCTGTGAAGCGTTCGTGCATGCCGTGGGGGATGCCAGCCAACTGATGCTTCTCAATAAGCTCATGGGAGGGTTCTTCGTGCTGTACGCGATCAGTGCGGCGTTCTTCATGTCGGTGCTGCAGCTGGGGACAGCGGGGATCATCTTGGCCAACTGCGTCAACATGGGGTGTCGCATTCTGTACTGCCTCTCGTTCATGGCAAGCTATTTTGTGTCGTCTGGCACTGCAAGCTCGAAGACAAAAGCAGCGAGTTTGTTGTCGTTCTGGCGCCAATCGCTTCCAGACCGTGTGGTGCTCATCGCATTCCTCACGTCGTTTGGGATCACAGCATGTTCAAAACGCATGCTGCTTTCGGGTGGTATCCACTCGGAGTCGTTGCTCCGCCACGCGCTCCACGTCGCGATCGGCGGCGTCTGCTTTCTCGCGGTTCTTGCAGCGCTCTACTGGAAAGAGCGTCATTTGCTGAAAAAGCAACTCGCTGAGCTGCGCCAGGGGAAAACTGCGGAGCAGCAAGAGAAACCTCACAGCGAGTAGACCCAGACCTTAATTCTCAGCGACGACGCGAGTAGCAGTCACTGGAGCTGTTCTTAGCACTTTTTGGCTATAAAATAGACCCTGGAAGCGTCGTGCGCAAAACGAAGAGTCATCAACCCGCAGCGAGATGCCCAGAAGCAAAGACGCCGCCGTCGAAGGTCACGCGAGCGAGTCGCTCGAGGTCAAAGCGGAGCTCGAAGCAACGCGACGGCTCCGTGCAGAAATAAAGCAGGTAATAGATAGAGTCCCAGTCAAGCGCATCCACCGACTTGCACCCCTTCCCTTCATGCACTCCTTCTCATCTCTGATTTAGATCCCGCTATTGGTCCCATGGACTGGGTTTGTGGCTCACGATGCGACGTTCTCCGATGCGATGAACGAGTACGTTGTAACGCGGCTGAACGCATTGTAGTCTTGCAGCCGCAAGCGTTGACGCGGTCTTTCACTGACGACTGCTGTGCAGGGAGCTCGCACAACGAGTCCAAGATCTGGTCTATGAGGAACTGGAGGATATCTATCGGCGCTTGAAGCGGCGACAGGACGAGCGCGACGCCATGGGGATGCTGCCGAAGCGAGCAAACCGTACGCTTTTGGAGAACCAATTGGTCGTCGAAGCGAACCGCAAAGTCGACGTGCACCACATTGCGGAAAATGTTCGCCATCCATCCATCCGTCAGTCGGAGTGTCTGGAGTTTCTGCTCGCAACTCACCTCCTCTGTTGTTGCTGCCAACTGTAGATGAAAATGGCGATGTCTGCCGCGGTCGCGACGATGCATGCGCCAATGGTTACAACTCGTCGCGGCTCTTTCTCGACGCAACGTCCTGCGGTGTGGCACCAGAAAGCGAGTGTGATCACGCAGATGTATCAAGCAAAGCGAGCCGAGGAATCGGCAGTGGCAGCTGTAGCGGCTGCGGAGCATGCCGCTGCGATGCATGTCCAGGAAGAGTATGCGCGTCAAATGCATGACGGAGCTCTTGGTAGCGAAAGTATGCGGCAAGAGCAGCAGCGACCGCTTCTCAGTGTCCAGTTTCCGAAACGCGCGCAAACTCTAGCCGAGTCCGTTGCGGAAGCTGAGACGAAGCTCAACGCAGACAAAAGCAGCAACAACCAGCAGGAGCAGGTGATGCATTTTCGGAACCGACCCGTGTCGCAATCGGCGATCTCGGACGCCGGGAAGCCCACTTCGCGAAGGGAACCGCAGCGCGATCGCGTGCGATACATCATGTCGACCCGTTTGGGGGCACTCCCACCCACGAAAACCATTCTCGACGAGTATCCAATCCCAAAAGAGATTGTGGACGCGCTGGAGAAGCAAAGGCACTACCATGTGGACGAGTCCTCGCTCATGACGTCGTTCGATGCCATGAGAGCCGGTGGCGAGAGCGATGGCGAGTGCTACGTTCGTCGCTCCGTGCCTGTGGAGAGAAAACCCGTTTCTTTTGTGCTATCCTCGCTGGACGTGGCTCCTGAACGACCCGTACCGCCCCCCAGCGACGTTTTCCACCAGCATGTCCTGGAATCCGCGACCAACGACGACTTCATGCTCACCGAAGTGCGACAGCTCTACGACCACACCCATGAATCGTATCGCGAATTCCGCTCGACTTTGCATCGCCACTTGGATTTGCAATACCTGGTCGACCTGTCGTTTCGAAGTTCGTTGAACAGCACGAGCTATTTCATCGACGACGACGAGATGGTCGCATCGAGCGAGTGCAGTGTGCGCATCCCCGATCGGTTGCGTCGCAGTGCATCGGGCAGTAGCAGCCTCGTGTTGAAGTGGAGAGTGGCGAAATCCGGTACGAACCGCATTGCCAAGCGCCGCGGCGCCATCGCAGTGCAGGTGGTGAAAACGGACACAAATGCGACGGCGCAGCGCACCGAGCTGCTGAGTTCACTATGCACGTTCACGCCGCAAGAGATCCAATTGATGGATGCGTGGTACAGCCACGACGCTGCGGATGCCTCGGAGCAGCCTTTCGCTCCCGTACCGATGAGTCCCGCGTTGAGTGCGCGCTTCGATGCGGTGTGGCGCGAAGTGCAGATGCCTGCGAACGACCGACTCGATCTTGCCGTCAAGTATAGTTCGGTCGAGAACTCGCCGCGGTTGGCCGACGCGGTTGTGCTCTGGGAGACGACAGCCGCGATCATCAAAGAGCGAGAAGAGTTGGTGGGCATTATCCGCGATTCCCGCGCAACGATGGCGACGACCAAGAAATACCCCGCGATGATCGCCGAGGAAACCGCGATGCTGCAAGACCTGGCGAAATGCACCGAGCACCTGAAGGAAAGCGTCATGCTGACCTACTTGGAAGTTGGCGACTTTGTGAGTGGCGCTAATCGTGGGAATCGGAGCAATGCTTTGGAAGCGCCGAAGCTGATCCCGCAGGTGTCTTTTGTGTTGTTTGGGTCTCCAGGTGACATTCGGAGGGAACTTTTATCTTGCTCGAATGGAACATGAAGCGACCGAGCTCAGGTACGGGAGCTGCGTGTGTGTGTGAGAGCGTGGCAAGCAAATCGCTAGCAGTGGCTTGCTTCCTTCCTGTGGGACTGACTCGTGTGCAATTGGAATCCCTCATGCAATACAACCCAGGCAAATCATTCTCGAGGGCATTGAGGACATGAAACGACGCTCCGTGAGCGAAAATTCGACCGAAGCTGCTGCCAACTCTTCGTCGAGTAGCCCTGCAGTTCTCCCGCCATCCGCAGTGGCTGCTGCCTCCGCGGCGGTCGCAGCTTCGGCTGCAGCGATCAATTCGACATTCCATCCGCAAAAATAAATTGATTATCTAATTATCCCTTCTTTCCTTCGTTCCGTGTCGAGTGCACTTTCGATCACGTCGATTTCATTCCGAATCGGATTTCTCTTCCACGACTTCCTCTTTCTTCTTCGACGCTTTCTTCTTCTTCTCCTTGCTTTTCTTCTTCTTCTTCTTGTCGTCTCCGTCCTCGCTACCACTGCTATTGCTGCTGCTGTCTTTTGCGTCTCTCTGCGTCTTCTTGAGCTCGAATTGTCCCGATTGCAGCATCTCGTCACGCTTCAATTTACCATTACACGACCCATACGCTCGTCGACCAAACAATTTACCCCCCGTGGCAGCAAACAGCTCTTCGTCCGTGGGGATGCGGAACTTCTTGTCGCGAGCGACCTCGTCGGCATCCACACCATCGCTCTTCGCATCACGCTTGCGCTTCTTCTTCGACGCCTTCTTCTTCGACTTCTTCTTCGATCTCGAGTCCTTATCACCATCATCATCATCCGAGTCCGCGGCGATCTTGATCTTGTCGGCGATTTTATCGTACGCGTTGTACCACCATTGGTTCTTTTGCTCCTCGACCTTGAGCTTCTCCACGCCAATCTAGAATTATACGAACGACAACAAACGATACACCATTTCGTCAGGTTAGTCTCGCTCATATCAATGCAACGCATTGACAGCGCATACGGTTCGCATACCCCCATGGATTCTTCGCGCTTCTTCACGCGCACGTGCGTCACGACACCCTGCTCTTCCTTGCCGAGTCCCTTGCCTTCTTTCCAGCCCATTTTCTCCATCTGGCGGCGCGCAAAGTCCGACACGTTCGAGGCAGCGCTCTCATTCGCCATCCCGCCGAGCTTGCTCAGGAACTTCTTGCCGAAAATCGGCTCCGAAGGCGCGCTCTGCACATCGGATCCGGCCATTTTCCGTGACGCTTCTAACTGCTGCTGTCGCGATGCTGCTGACCGCTATTGCTGTTGCATCGATTGCGCTTTTCGTGGATGTTTGGATGGTCTGATTCTCGGACCTCCACACCAATCAAATCAGTTCTCCGCGATGATTGGCTGAAATACAGATTTGATAGCCTACGATTGGCTGAAAGTGGCACCGTTTTTCTCACATTGCTCAGCATCAACAGTCGCACGCACACTCGAGGATGTACTGCAGAATGGCTTGATAATGCGGTTCGTCGTCGCGCTTCGCCTTGCAGATTGTCATGTGGTCGGAGCCCGTGAGGATCTGGAAGCTGCCAACGCCAGGGTCCGCCGACTCCGGCTTGACGACCATCGCGGAGATGCCGAACCCCAGTGGCGCGGCGCGCGCTTCCCCGATGCTCATGCAGTCGATGCCCAGGTCTTTGAAAGCGTCGTTGAGGTCTTCCAGGCGACCATCGTGGTCCGCACAGAGATCCTGGATCGCTGGATGGGTCTTGATAAGTTTCCGAACCGATTCGGAGCGAACACCCTTTGCCAAGTCCGAGCCAAAGTGAGGGACGGCGAGAAACACCACGCGCTTTGTGTTGGCAGCGAGATTGTCGTCGTGCAACTTTCGAAGCGAGCTAGGTGTAAGCGGAGGCAGCACCAAGGACGATTGCTGTGCGGTGCGCTGTGCTTGCTCCTCTGCAAGCAAAAGCATTTTCTTGACGAGGATTCCCCCCATCGAGTGCGTTACAAAGACAACGGGGTTTGCTTGTCGGTCTGGGGACTTGCTTTTTCCGATGTTGGCAGCGTGGAGCGCATTCAACATGACTTTCCCTCGCTCTTGCAAAGTCAACGACGGCCAGGGACTGGACCAACTCACCATCCCTGCTTCATACCCCAGCGTGACGAGCCGCGCATTGACGCGGTGCCGCTGCAGGTCTTTTGCGAGTAAAATGTCCGGCCAAATATCGTTTTTCCCATCCAGAGAGTTGCCCATATCGGTTCGCCACGTTCCGAACGGATGACCTCGAAGACCGTGGACGAATACGACGTCGATGGATGGCGCACCGTTGCCATCGCTTTCACTTTCAGCATGCTGACCTGCATTCGTAGTCGCGTCGCTCCATTCGTCCATTCGTGTCCCTGTTCCGTTGTCGTCGTCTTCGCCGAGAAAAGACACGATGGGATGCACACCTTCGCAATAGATATCCTTTTCCAGCCGTCCATTGTCCACGAAATCTCGGTACGCTTCCATGTTCTTCACCACGCGAAAGTAGCTCGACCGTCGCATCGGGTCTTCGAACCTCCCCCACTGTTGCAATTCACGCAGGAACTTCTTCCCACTTGGAGTTTGCCGCAGCATATTCTGAACATCGTAGTGGTCGGCGACGAATTCTTTCCAAGCGGTTCGTCGATCGCGTCGATCCTTCGTGGATAGCAGCAACATTGGGATATGCGCTTCGTAGTGGGCACTCAACTCGGCACAGGAAGAGGCGACGAGGTTGGCAATCACCCGAGAGCACTGGGTCTTCAAATCGCACTCCTCGGACGAAGAACTGGACGTTCCCAGCAGCGCCATCAACGGGATCACGCCCTGTTGGATCAACTCTTCGTGGTGCTTTTCCGCCAGCACAGCTAACGCAGCAGCTCCTGCATCGACGACTGCCGGGTTGAACATCACTTTTTCATTCCCCGGTGTCAACTCGTCCGACAGTTTCGCGATCTCCTCGACTTGCTTCACTGCCATGATCTCATCGCCGCCATAGAGGTGACGAATGTGCTGCAGCATACTGGTGAGCCACGCCTGAAGGATATGGTCCTGCGCTCCATGGTCGCCTCCGCTGGACTGGGAGCTATCCCTGTCGGATGTCGCCTCCTGGGTCTGCTCTGCTAGGTGCACCAAGCTGTCGATTGCATTTAAACGCACCTCTCGATGAGGACTGCCTGTCCAGGAAGTCAGTATGTCGATCCACCCAAACTCGGTGCTGCTCTCGTACTCTTCGGCTCCAATAACAGGCAAGTCGTTCAAATCCAGGGTCCCACGAAACACGCGCGACATCGGCAGGTTTCGCTTTGAGTGCAGCAGCGAGGAGGCGTTCGCAAAGGTCGACTCGATCGCAATGTCGCTGTTCTGGAAATTCGTGCAAATGTTGCGAAAGGCGCGCGAGATGTGATTCTGCATGCGGATGATCTCTCCGACATCCGATTTCGTCAAAGAAGTGCGGGTTTGTCTTTGTCGAGGGTTTTGGCTTTGCAGCGTCTCTACCTTCTCTTCTTCTTTGTGCACGCGCGGTTCGTATTGCTGCCCTTGCTGTTGGATCCCTTCATGAAGATGCTGTGCAAACTCATAGAGCGCAGTCATTGTCTCGGAGGATTCACTCATGCATCGACGGCCGCGTGGATGGCTACTGAGCGTTCGCAAACAAAGCGCACTCTCGAGTTGCAAGGACGGGTTCGAGGAGCAGGTACTCCAGTATCGAATCTGCTTCATCCACAGCTCATACGTGGATCGTTGCGCTAACGACGCGTTCGGCTGTGCGAGATGCAGGACAACGTTCATGAACGACGCTGCCTGCAGCTGCAGCTGCTGATTCCCGCGTGGCAACGCGATCAACCGAGTAGCACACGCTGGTCCAAGAAACAGATCCAAGACTCCTGGTCGCAGACTGCCAGGTAACTGCTCTGCATTCCTCAGCATGGATGTCAATGCCCACAAACTAAACTGGAAAACGAGAGCATTGGGCAGCACACCGCATCGCAATGAGAGGCATGTCCGCGGTGGGAGAAGACACATAGGATTGCAGACATACCTGCTTGATGGAGGACGGCATCTCCGGAGAGAGAAGGCGGAAAAAGCCCTCCAAGCTTGCTGCAAAGCGGTCTTCGTCCACCCGCCGCGGTGATACGTGGAAGTGTTGTCCCTGCTGCTGGTCCATCGCCAGCAACCATTTCTGCTGTGCTCGGCATAATTCCTCTCCAAGGCGAAGCAAGTCTGTAAACCGAAGCGCGTGCACGTCGAGGAGGAACCCAAACGCCGAGCCCAAATTGCATAAGGAGATCCCTAACACCCTGCTTGGATGGTCCTCGCCGCCCTCTTCGTTGGTCAGAGAAACAAGCACTTCGATAGCTTGCACCACCTCTGGACATTGCAATCATTGTGGAAAATGAGAGAGAGAGAGTTCCTCTTAGAAGCTGTTGAGAATGCGCAATAGCTGCACTGCCACGTACTTTGAACGAGCGCTTCACTGGTCGGCTTGGCGCTCACGAGGTACTGCAAGAGCGCGTCGGCAGCCCCATTTCCTGTCAAGACATGCAGCAGGTCTCTAGTATTCGCGTGACCGCCATCCTCCCCTCTATCGGTCGTGGCGTCGTGGTGTCGCTCCCCAGCTCGGATCACAACATCCGCCAGCTTCTCCGCAATGCGACCTTGGTAGTCCAGGGTGCCTGTCTTGCCATCTTCCCCCCGCATCTGCGTCAGCACGGCCACCGCATCTCTGTAAACCAGCGATCCTTTCCTCACCAGCGTCTCATCTTCTCCCTGCTCGTCCTGTATCCCTGATCCATCGCTGCGTTGATCCTGGAGGTAGTACAGCGCCGTCGCCAGCAGCGCGCTCAACCGGAGTGTCAGCAAACCTTCCTCTCCACGAACGCGATCCCCAAGCGCACTGATCTCCTGATCGCTAGAGAGCGCCGACGCCAACATGAACAATGAAGGTGCAGCAAGCACAACACCCACAGCAGCACTCAGCATTCTCCTCGTTTGCGCAAAGCGCCTTCTTTGAGGCATGGAGTGGCTTCGTGGCGACGCGCCGGACGTGGGTCTGGCGCTGCTGCCGGCAAACGCGCGGTGGTGGAGCGTGGCTGCGCGTCGGGCGATTGCTGCGCATTTCCGCATGTGCATCATTTCTTTCTGGATGTGTGCGATTGGGTCACTTTTTGTGCTGTCGGATGTCGCACTGCGATAGAGGATATGCGTTATGAGAGGCTGAACGAAGTACCTTCTTCGCTCGAATAGAAAGACTTTTTTCTTATTATCCTGTTGACTCTGAATAGTAGCTATTTTATGCAGCAACGCATGGTTATGCAGCAATAGAGACTTTTTATAACAGCTGGATGTTGTATTCTATGCTTCGATCGGTATGCCGCATGACGGTATTATGTAGATACGCACCTTCGATGCACATTATTGGCACATATTCGCAGACTGGTTGACGAGCATGGCGGAAGCATTGTACTACCTGAGCGAATCGCTCGCATGGGCGCCGACGAGCGCGCCGCGTGGGGAGCTTGTGCTGATCAGCGACACGGTGGAGAGCAGCGGGTCGTTCCTCGTGCAGCACTTTGTCGCGCTTTTCCTCAAAGCCGGTACGTGTCTACGCCAGTATTCGCTGCAAGTCTCGGAGATGGCTACGCATCGAGAGGTGTATCGACAGCACAATAGCGACTGGCATTGCCAATCCGCCGGGGATGGTTGCGTGGTTGAGAGTGTGTCTGCGTGCTCTGTTTCTAACGACTATGGGTGCGCTTGGTACTGCAGGCCACCGCGTGTGCTTTCTGAACTTTGCCAACTCGAAAGAGCATTACGCTGCGGTTGGTCGGAAACTCGTACGTTCGTTTGTGCGGACATCTCGGCGCTTTGTACGATGCGGCGACTGGGAGTGATTGCTTTTGCTGTGTGTTGTGGCCATAGGGTGTGAACTTTGCGAGTATGGAAGCCAAGCAGTCGCTGCACGTCGTGGATTGCTTCTCGTCGACCTCGTTGTCGCTGTCGGATCTGTTCCACGCCATTGCGAGCTTTTCAAAAGCGCAAACAAATCAAGACCCAAAGCAGGAGCCGCCTGTTTCGGTCGTAATTGACGACCTCGGTGCCTTGAAATGGCAATTTGGGATCGTCCCAGTGCTGAAGTTCGTGCGTTGCTGCAAGACCCTGACCCATCCCGAGAACGGACGCGCGAACGTCGTCGTGCTCAGTCACACGGACACCGAGCCATCGTCCGCGCTATCCTTCCAGACGGCGAAATCTCTGGCAAGTGGATTATTTCGCTGATCATGGTGCGGTCAAGGACTGATGTTTGTGTGTGAACCTGCCTGTCTGCACCGCAGAACGCAGCACTGCTCGATATGTCCACGGTGGTCTTCACCGTCGCGCCACTGCCGAGCGGGTACAGCAAAGACGTGCACGGCACGGTACGGCATCTTCTTTCTTGAAGTTCGGCGTCATTTCGTCATGTTTGATGCAAAAAGTAGTGAACGTGTGTGTGTATTTCTTGCTGTCTTTGGGATCGTTCGTACAGCTCACTATTCGACAGCAAAGCAGCGGTCTGGAGCCATTCCAACCGCCAGTGTCGATCTCGTACAAAATCTTAGAGAACACGATTCGTTGCTTTCGGAGCGGTGGCGATGCCCTGCGCAGCATTTAGGCTCTCTCGGTCTCTCCAAGCATACCTGGACTTCGTGAGGTCGCCATGCGTGCAGCATAGCGAGTGAGAGAAAGAGACAAAAGGCTGACGCTATTTAGAAACGTGGTAGAAAAGGGAGACTCGAGACCAAGCACGCGCTCATATTAATAGCTACGACTCGTTTTTTGTCACCGTTCGAGTCGTCTGTGGTGATCACCTAGCGCAGCGATTGCTCATATTCCTCGAGGAACCAAAGGAAGACACGAGCGCGATGGTGGTGGTGACGTCCAACGCAACGGATGCGAGCGCCACTGCGTCCGCCGCGCCTCTTCCAGTGAAAACCCGCGACGACGACTACAATGTGCTCATGGAGATCGGCAGCGGCGCGTATGGAGATGTGAGTGCAGCTGCGCTGTCGACCTCGCTCCTTCCTGTCTTTCTGCGCTTCTTACGTCCTCCTTGCTGCCAATACGCGCAGGTGTATCTATGTGAACGGAAAGCCGATGGGACGAAACTCTGCATGAAAGAACTCGAGTTGCATTTCTTATCTGCCAGCGAACGGTACGCTATTCACTCTCTCTCTGTTGTATCGAGTGTGTCAAGCACAAAAGCGTGGCTCTCTCATGCATGAGCTCTTTTACGATGTGGTAGAAAGGGATGCCTCGCCGAAGTCGAGCTCTACCGGCGCCTGCCGAGTTGTCCCTTTCTTGTCGGCTTCCACGAAGCGTTTTGGGAAATCCCCGACCAGAAACTCTTGCTTTTCCTGGAACACGGCAACGCCGGAGACCTCGACGCGTACATCCAATCGCATCGCCACGAACCAGTCGACGAGCGCCGTGCCCTGGAGATCTTCTCTCAGATTGCACGCGGCATCGAGTTTCTGCATCGCCATCGCATTTTGCACCGAGATCTCAAAGCCAAAAACGTCTTTCTGTTCCAGGACGGACGCGCAGTGATCGGCGACTTTGGGACGTCGAAACTGCTGTCCAGCGCCTCGGCACTGGGGTCCACTTTGGTGGGTTCCCCGCTGAACATGAGCCCGGAGATGCTGGAAAATGAGCCGCACAGCTTTGCGACCGATATCTGGTCACTTGGATGCATCCTGTACGAGCTGTTGACCGGACAGCCCGCGTTTGCAGCGCCGTCGTACCCTGCAGTGGTCTACAAAATCACGCAGGGAACATACCCTCCACTTGGAGCCACCATTTCACTGCACGTGCGAGAATTGGTCGCGCGAATGCTGCAAAAGGATCAGCATGCGAGACCGACAATCCACGAGATCCTCCTCAAGATGGACGTGCTTGGTGAGCAGTCGAGCGTATCAAGCGGTGGTGGTGGACAC
The DNA here is from genome assembly GCA_023334155.1 of Globisporangium heterothallicum. Taxonomy (NCBI): domain Eukaryota; phylum Oomycota; class Peronosporomycetes; order Pythiales; family Pythiaceae; genus Globisporangium; species Globisporangium heterothallicum. Next base: position 25,997 of record JAASGH010000113.1, read on the forward strand.
GACGAAACCCAAGCTGTGCATGAACATCACGATGATATAGAGGACGGATGTGGAGAGGCGGTCGTCCCATCTGTATCGTTGCCACCGGTGGATCCAAGTGGACCGGATGCTTCCGATCTCGTCGATGAGGTGTCCTCGCTGCTACTGTCCGTGTTGCCTCCTCCAGCACCGATCGAGCTGACTGTGGTGCCGGAGCAACAGCCAGTCGAAGCAGCAGAAGGGAAGCATGGTGTTCCATCCAGCGGTGGCCAGAAGAAGAAGAAGAAGTCGAAGCCATCGGCGGTCGCAGTGCTTCCAAATTCACGAGCCAGGATTGCGCAGGTAAGAAGGTCACTCTGTGTTGGTTGGGTCCAGACAGACATGCAACGGATGGAGACTCTTTTGACGAGAGAATGGATCATTTCAGATCGTATCGTCCGAGCGACTTCTCATGCATCGCCAGAAGCAGCAGCAGCTAGGTGGTAACGGAGAGCTGAGGATGGTGTCGACCGCCCACGTCTATCACGTACGTTGTTTCATCAGTAGACTACTCGCACTGTTCGTCCTGGAATCCCACTCACGCACTGATTGTGTCTTGTCATGTGCTCCACATCCCTTTATCGCAGCTTGATCTTGGACTTCCGTCTGCTCCGCCACCACAGCCACTTTCCCAACAACCGTCCAAGAGAGCGCAGTCATCTGCGTCATCCTCAACGCTTTCGAAACGGAGCACGCTTCCTCCAGACAACATGGTGATCGTCGGGACAAAAGTCAACGCCGTCGCGCTCGCTGCCGCATCCAACCGCCACCGAGTGATGCTTCGAGATCGCCCACAGAGTTAGATCCTGCATACCCCTTTGTGCGAAACGATAGCCATGTTGATCTCTGCGATTGAACCGAGCCAGGGAACAGTGCATCACCTTGGAGCTGCGTGACTCAAGGGCAAACAGTGTCGGCTACCCCAGTCAGTCAGTGGACATTGCTCACTACAAGTCTCTTCCCCTGCTCCCTGTCATCGAGTTCTTTTTGCTTTGGATTTGCCAGCAATGGCGCAAAAGTGGTGGACGTGATGGAGCTGAGAAGCGGTACGACACAGTGCATGCAATAAAATGTCCAACTGGTTTGGCTCGCTGCCCTTTTATTTCTTTCAAAACTCTATGTTCTACGACTATGGAGCGTGTCGACGCAGTCAAATCGCCGCACGCTGTAGCAGTTGCTGCTGCGTGTACTCCCACAGCAGAATCGCACCGCTGACGTGCACATTGAGCGACCGAATCAGTCCGAATTGCGGGATCTCGACGCACACATCGACCATCTGCAGCACATCCACGGGGATGCCTTCTTTCTCCTTGCCCAGCACGATCACGATCTTCTCGGGAAACTGGTACGACGACAGACACACACTCGACGACGTCTGCTCCACAGCGACGATCGTGTACCCTTGCTGCTTCCAGCTGGCTAGCGCCTTCACAAGGTCTCCATTCTCCGGACGCACTTCTTCCATGGGCATCCACTTGTTCGCCGTCACGCTGATCGTGGCAAACATCTCATCCTCACAGGCGCGCATGTTCGGCACGACCAGCTTGCTGGCGTTAAAGATCTCGCATGTGCGCGCCAAACCGGCGAGGTTCGGGATTTTGTCGACGAGACTCGCGCACAGGATCACTTGCTGCCGCTTCTTGTTGCGCACATTCAAGTCCACGACCTCGCGCTCCTGCATCGCCACGGGGAGCACGCTTTCGTCCAGCAAGATCGCGCTCGTATCGATCTTGCGCTGCACGTTCAAACTCATCGTGCCGGCTGCAGCAGCAGGGAGCGGCGCAGGTCCGTTGGTGCCATCGGGAGAGGACTTCGCAGACGGGGTGTCTTCTTCGAAGTTCTCGCGCTGGAATTGCGCATACAATTCGTTCATCGAGGTCTTGAACTGCGTGCTGAAGAGCAGCACTTCGTCCGTGGGGAACAGCTCCAGGAACTCATTCAAGCGTGACGACGAGAGCACCCCCAGCAGCGAGCACTCGAACTCCGGGTGGAATCTCGACAACTGGTTGGCTTGACGACGGTGCAAGCGCTTGGCTTCCTTGTTTTGGCTCAGAAACGACGCAGTCTGCTTGAGGAACTGCAAGTCCATTGAGGGTAACAACGTTGTGCTACTACTACTGCTGTTAGCTCCGAGCTGCTGGTGCAGATATCGCGGCAGTAGGTTCGCGAGCATGAACTGCACGAGCGTTCGGGTGTGTCCGTGCGAAGAATTGAGCCACGGAAGCATCGCTTCCAACAGCAGCGTGTTTAGTGCATGGTCGCTCTCGAAGTGGCCATCCAAGCGATGGTATATCGCGTACCCAGCCACGACCAGCAACGATGCTCCGACCTGCGGCATCAAGTTGTAGTTCTGCAGCAACGGCACCACATACTTCCTGATGGTGACACTGGGGAACCGCATGATCATGCGCATCGCGAAAATCTCCATGTAATAGCGCATCGCCGGCAAATGTGGGAACACAAACGCCTTCCAGAGCAACTCGCTCACTTTGTCGATCATGGCGCCATCCACGTGCTTGCTCAGCACACACAGCGTCTGCCAGCAGCGAATCTTTTTCCCGAAGCCGTCGCTGTTGATCATGTGCTGCTTCTTCCACTCTTCGTCCATGTTCAGCTCCAGCAACCTGAAAGTGAGTTGGCTCAGCAGTCTGTGCTCGTTCGAGTCGCCGGTCGTGGTCGTGCCAGCAGTGTCGACGCAGATCTCGTCCAAGAACGATACAACCACGAGTCGCACAAACTTGTTCTTCGCGAGCAACCCGCTGGATCCAGCGACCGCCACCATCCCATCGTCACCGTCGGCGCCGCCACTCGAAGACAGCGTCAACTGCTCTTTCTCATCGATAAGGGGCTCCTTGTAAAGCAGCAGCAATATGATCTCGTCGACGAACCACAGTGCCGAGTGCGGCAGCGCTCGCCAGACCTGTGCGAGGCGACACGTCAGGTGGAAAATCACGTTCGGCCGATGCGCTTCCCCAAACCTCATAAACCTGCGGAACCAGCGCTTCATCGTCGCATCTTTGCCTCCACTGAGCGCTTCGGACAGCAGGAACGCGGGTTGGAACAGACAATGCACCACAGCGCGCGTCAAAATGTCCGGCTTGGATTTGCACTCGCTGTAGGCACCCCACACTTCTTGAAACAGGTCGTCCAGACGAGCGTCGCTGTCGTCCGCCTTCACCAATGCGGCTGCAAGCTGTGCCAGCGAGAGTGCAAGCACTTGCACCATCTCGTACAGCACAAGCGGGTCGTCGCCCACTGCGGAAATCGCATCGAGGCATTCGGCGAACACTCGGTGCAGCAGCTGCGTGGGGACGTACGACGTCGCGCGAAGCACATTGTGCAGCAGTCGCCATTTGCTCGTGAAAAACACCATCACGCAGCGCGTGAAGTGCTGGCTCCCTTTCCCCAGACGAGGGCGGGTCGGTTGGGCACCAAGCACAAGTGGCAGCATGGTCTCCCCTTGCAGCGCATCCAGCGCATCGATGGCTTGCGTGTTGCTGGACACGATCGCCAAGTATCGAAGCGCGATGGTTTGGTCGCTGGCGTTGACGTCCATCTTCGCGGACGAGAGTGTGCTTTTTAGCAGTCCACAGAACGCATTCAGTGCGTCCATGGCGTGGAGGTCGCCGTCTTGCTCCATGCTGTAGGTACTCATTTGCGTCACGACAAGCGCGGATGCAGCCAAAAGCGCGTGTTTGTCTTCTTCCGCATCATTGTCCTCGTCGAGATCGTCCTCGTCGTCGTCGACAACACCACCGTCGGGATTCTCATGTGCATGGATGCTATTCATCCAGTGCGTGGACGCACGCAACCCCGTCTCGAAGAGAGATTTGCTGCTGAAAAGGAAGGCATGGTCTTCCTCCTCCTTCGAGCAATAAAAGCTGCGTGGCGAGAAGGAAAACACAAAATGCGCTTGAACGCTCTTGGTGCGCGAAAGCTTGATGAGCTGCTGCACCTCTTCTTCGAAGGTGCCCACGAAGTGAAGGAGCTTACTGCTGTCAACACTCTCTGCATCCATGTCCTTGACAAGTCGACCAAGTGGCGCCTGAAGGTTCACTTTAGCTGGTGGCGACACTGGGGTCTCGACATCCGCTGTAAACAACAGCAATCGGCTGAGCTGCGCGGCACTGAGCGCTTTCGAACCGCTGCCAGCACCGTCGGCTTTGTGCAAATAGCTCGCGAGGGCTCGAGTCAGCGTGGAGGGGAAATGCGTCGCCTTCCCGTCTCGACCAGCTGCATCGCCCTCTTGTCGCGGATGAAGCCATTGGTGGATGCTGAGATACGTGCTTCCATCGCATCCAATCAAGTTTTGCACCGGAAACACAGACAGGATGTTCGCCACTGAATGCAACGAGTGCTCTGCGGTATCCGTGAAGCCGCCGGTGAGCGCATGCTCGAGAGAGCGCAGCGTCTTGACACGAATGGACTGGGGGAACGACCGCATCACGTGCACTTGCACGATGAAGCGCAGGGTTTCGATGGCTTCTTCGTCCAACAGATCTCCCGCAGAGACCGAGAACGCGTTTCTGTTGCTCTTGACGGTGGCTTGGAGTTTGGCGTCTTCAAAGACCTCGAGCATACTGAGAAGCGCCTCTGGTGAATGACCCACCGATGCGGGACCAAAAATCGCTTGGTCGATAGCGCACACGTAGGTCTTCATCAACCCGGGAGTAGGTGCTTCGCTCCTGCGCTCCGTGTTCTTCATCCAGAGAAACTGGAACCTCAAAAACGCGGCCAAGAACCGGGAAATCACGTGTTGGAACGCTTCTTTCGTCGAGCTCTTGTACATCAGCGGGTCGTTCAGCGACGGCATCAGACGATCAAACACAAAGGCGCGGAAGCTCGGGTTGCACAGGAACGACGCATCGGTGTCGACTGCAAACGTCGTCGTCTTCTTGCTGTTGCCTGCACTGTCAAGCGCTCGGAGTTTGGCTTCGGTCGCTTCCCACTGCTTCAAGCACGCCTGCATGAAATTCGATAGAAACAAACGACGCACGATCGGGTTCTCATGCGAAAACACACGGATCAGGAGCGTCTGGATCCATTCAAAGGAAAACTCGACTGGCCACGTATCAGCAGACCCACTCGAGGCAACGGCAGGGGACGCAGTGGGCTCGCCATCGTCCGTTTGGAGCACCACAAGCGACGATTCGATCAAAAACGCGACTTGGGGCCACACTTGCTCGATTAAATGCTGCTCGTGGTGCATCTGGATCACTTCCGAGGCCGTGATGAAACTCTGCCAGGTCTCCAGCACCGCCGCGTTCGTCTTCGTGCTTCCCGGTGTGGACGAGGACGTCTCCGCGTCGAGCACGTAGTGTGAGAATGCAATTTTGAGCAAGTACATACCCTGCTTGCGCACCAATGGATCGGCACTAGCAAGTGCAAACGCGATCATTTCCTGAAGCCCGCTTTCTTGGATCAGCAGCGGGTCATTCGGCAACAGCAGACACAGCAAATACATCACATTCGACATGCTGTTGCTTTCAAATTTGCTGCTGCTGCTGGTGGTACCACTATCCTTGGTGGCTCGCCACGCATCCATCGCGATCCAAGTCAATCGCTGCGCCATTTTCGGGTCCGCTCGCAGCAACGCAGGGACAAGTTGGGTGGACACGGCGCGAAGAAATCGCGGCGCTGTCTCGAACCGCGAAATCGCATGCGAGCAAATCTGTTTGATCTGTCCAACCAGAATGGACGACGGCTCCTCTGCACTGTCGCCTTGGAGAAGGAGCTGGAGGACTCCGCACAAGGACGAAAAGCTGACCGTCTGGTCCTCGGCGGACAGGTGATCGACGTCGTCTCCTAACGACGCTCCTGCTGCTTCTTGCACCAGAATCGCAAGCACTTGTGCGGCAAGCGGCTCCGTCAACGCTGCATTCCCAGCTGCAACGATCTGGTCCAGCATCGCGAGCGCGACCTTGTGCACGCGCGCATACTGCTGGAAGCGCAAGAGCGGCAGCAAGAGATCGTCCACGAATCGTCTCCATTGCGTTGCTGCTGCTGGTGATGCGATACCCTCAGCACCACTCGCACTCTCGAGCACTTGCGACACCAGCTTGGTGAGTACGACGAGCGTGAAGTGGAACTTTCGCGCATCGCGTGCGAACGATCCTTGCAGCGGCAGCACAAGCGTCAAGATGTCGTTCTTCGTGTCGAACAATTGCTGGATCTGCGCGTCGCTCAGCGTCGCTGTCAACCCCATCGCCACCAGCTCATACTGCGCTTCTTCGTCTGCGCTCTGCTGGCTGCTGTAGACGGAGGCAGCACCACCAGCAGCACCACCACTAGCGGCAGACGCCTTTGCGCAGCTGGAGCGCAGACTCCACCGGTCCCACGCGCTCGCGAGCTGCGCCGCGACAAGCGCGACTGGCGTCCTATTCGCCATCTTGTTTTCCGCGTTTGGTGTTCAGGAATAACGTACTTTTACTTGCTCCTGTCCTTTCGATTGCAACTGTTAGATCCTCCGACCGATGATTGGCCAATAGTGAGGTGTGAGACGATTAGAGGCTCTGGATTGGCTATAAATGCGACAAAACCGATTGTGTTGGATGACCAGCCACTACATTGACAAACAGCTCACCAAGTGACGCCAGCATTGACAGCATCAACAATCGAGGCAGATACCACCAGAGAACATGCACTTCTGTCCATCCTGTGGGAACATCCTGCTCGTCGAGCCTGACGTGAGTAAAGCGCGCATGTCACGCGTGCGCTGCTCGTGGCTTTCCGAGTGTCTAGCGCGCCGGACGCGCAGCGCAATCGCGCATGCTGTCACTATTCCAAGATGGGTTGACGGAGGAACCGCACTACTGATTTGGTTGTCTGTGTAGGCCGACGGCATGCGCTTCTTCTGCCAGACGTGTCCGTATTTGTTCCAGATCAACGAGAAAGTAGAGAAGAAAGTGCCGCTGCAGCGCAAGCAGGTCGACGACGTGCTCGGCGGCGACGATGCGTGGGAGAACGTCGACCAAACCGAGAGTACGTTGGCGCATCTCACCTCGTCTGCCTTATCTTGGGTCGACTGGCTGCTAGGTATTTATTGGCTCACATTGCTCTCTCTCTCTCTCTCTGTATTTGAAACCAGCGCGCTGTCCGCACTGCGAGCACACGAAGGCGTACTTCATGCAGATCCAGATCCGCTCGGCAGACGAACCCAGCACCACGTTCTACAAGTGCGTCCAGTGCAAGAAGCAATGGAACGATAAATAGAGCCACTCAGTCCACTCACTGCATCGTTATCGATGATGTATTGGCATTAGTGTCTGCATAAGTTACCTCTCTCTCTCTCTTGCATGTCGCTACGGGTTGCTGTTGTGCGCTTGGCCGGGGCGACGCTTGTACCGAATGCAGTTGTCGCACGTGCCTTTGCAGTCGTCGCGATTGAACGTCTGGCCGAAATACGACACCAGCAGCTTGCGGCGACAGCTCGTGCTGTCCTCGCAGTACTCAGCCATCGCGGCGAGTTTCTCCATGTGCACGGCGCGCGTTTTCGCGGTCATCCCTTTCGAGGGCATGTACAGAATCGAGCGCATCTTCGAGATGTCTTTGCTGGAATAGAACAGCGTGCACTGCGAGGGCAGTCCGTCTCGCCCCGCACGCCCCGCTTCCTGGTAGTACCCTTCCATGGACTTGGCGACCGAGTAGTGGATCACATACCGCACGTCGGCCTTGTTGATGCCCATGCCGTACGCGATCGTCGCGCACACCACGCTCACTTGCCCGCTTTGCCACGCCTCTTGCACCATTTGCCGGTCCGTGTTGGACTGGCCAGCGTGGTAGAAATCCGCACGCACGCCATGGTCGAACAGGTAATTCGCGACGTCTTCGCACTCTTGCTTGGTCATGCAGTACACGATCCCCACGGCGTCTTTCTTGAACGACGAGATCAGCTCGTGGAGCGTCTTGAGCGCTTCCTTGTCGTTGTACGGCTTGTCCAGCACTTTAAAGCTCAGGTTCGGTCGGTTAAAGTTCATGGAAAATACAGGTCCTTTCGAGATCTTGAGCGATCGCTGCACCCCTTGGATCACTTTCGGCGGCGCGGTCGCGGTCAGCGCCATCAATGGGACATCAGGGAACCTTGTCTTGAGCAGTCCGAGCTTCATGTAGTCCGGACGGAAATCATGGCCCCATTGGCTCACGCAATGGGCTTCATCGATCACAAACCGTGCCAGCATTCCCTACGCAAAGCATATCGACGACATACAACCAGACATTAGGACATCCCACTCACACAATTGATTGGCGGTTTCGAACAGACACTGACGTACGTTTTGATGCAGAAGCTCCAGCAACTCGATCATTTCCGCCGAATTGCTCAGCTTTTCCGGAGTCACGTACAGCAATTTCAACGACGGTTTCTTTCGCTTGAGCTCTTGCGTGATCGCTCGTCGCAGCGTGATCCCTGTTTGACTCGACAGGTACCCCGCCGGGATGCCACATTGCGGGTTGCGGATCAACGCTGTGACTTGATCTTGGATCAGCGAGAGCAATGGGGACACCACGATCGTCACACCAGGAGTGAGCACGGCCGGGAGCTGGTAGCAGAGACTTTTCCCGCCGCCCGTGGGCATCAGCACGAAGCAATCTTGTTTGCGCATCGTCGCCTCGATCACCTGGCGCTGGTTCTTGCGGAACGAGTCGTTGCCGAACACTGCTTTGTTCGCCCGATCTAAAACATCTCCTTTCTGCGTTCCTCCGTCCGAGCCAGTGTTGCCATTGCCGAAGAGCGCGAACGCTCCAGCACCACTAGGAGGTCTGCTCTGTTTCGTGCTCGGTGCTGCCGACATTGGTTGTCGACGCTGGTCTACAGGAGGCGGGAGTGGAGGAAGCTGCTGCGGTTCGGCTGGTCGACCTCCAGGTTTTCGCGACTCCCATGCCAAACTGTTTACATCCGCTCCGCTTCCAATGCGATCAGCGACTGGAGTGGTCGTCGTGGCATGCAGCGTGCGTCTTCGGTGTCTGCTTCCGGGGGCTCCGTTGCCGCTACTAATCGGCGGCGCAGCTGTGTTCGCACTCGGATGTGTTCGCTGCTGAATCAGATCCAGTGCCGTTGTTGCTGTGCCCGCGTTCTCTTTCTCTTCTTTATCATCATCGTCGTACTCTTCTGGCACGAAATCGCCATCGTTGTCGTTGTCGAAATCGTCGAAATCGTCGTCATCGTCGTCCTCGTAGAACGAAGCAGCAGCGCGGCGTTTGCCTTTTCCAGTGTTGGCGCTGCGCGTCGAGCGACGACGCTTCTTGCTCCCATGCGCTGCTGTGCCTGCGTCCGTCGTGAGGTCGATCTCCTCGGGAATCGCCGGATGCTCCTTTAGCACTTGCGCTGCGGTCTGGAAATGCGTCGAAATGGGGACGAATGCTGCTGCTCGGCGTTTCGTCGCCATGCTTCTCTTGCGTGCAAATGCGATGTTGGGATCCCAATATCGCAATGAATGTTTCAGCTCTGATGCGCGCACTTTTTATTCGGACGTTCGCATCGAGCGCGCCAAAACAGATCTGGTGGATCTGATTGGCTGCAAGTTGCCTCCGCTCGGCTGATTGGAGGAAAATGCGTCTTCATGGTCAAATTTTTGGGTTGCGAATAACAAGTGTGTGTGTGGGTGGGGAACGATCAAAAAGCGAGAGCAAGAATGGCGGAGCACTCGTACGATAGTTGGGGCAGCGCCACCGAGCGCTTCGCCGATGGATCGATCTGCATCGGCATCGATTTGGGCACCACCAACTCCTGTACGTGGCGGCGCTAGTAGACACTCGCGAGCGCCTCGCTATTGTATTGCCGCTTGTTCCAGCGACGACGAACTGACTCGGGGTTTCTTTCGCACAAGCAGGTATTGGCATGTGGCACGTAGACCGCAACCATGTCAAGATTTTAAAGAACGCGAACGACCGAAAGCGCACGACGCCCTCCGTGGTGCGCTTCGACCCGGAGAGCGAGCATGCCTACGAGGTCGGCCATGCGGCGATCGCAAAGGAGACCCAGCCGGTGGGCAACACCGTGCGCTCCATCAAGCGGCTCATGGGACAAAAGTACGCGAGCAAAGCTGTGGAAGTCGCGAAATCTTTTGGCACGTACACGGTCGCGGCGACAAAGCAGGGGAATGCAGCGGTCCAACTCGTGCGCAACCAGCAGCAGCAACCTGTGCTGGTGCAGCCGGAAGAAGTGTCGGCGTGCATTTTGTCCGATTTGAAGGCATCTGCGGAAGCGTACTTTGACGGCAGCAAGCGCATCGACAATGTCGTGATCACGGTGCCAGCGTATTTCAACGATTCGCAGCGGAAGGCGACGATCACGAGCGCATCCATGGCAGGTTTCAAAGCGATCCGCTTACTGAACGAACCCACGGCGGCCGCGATGGCGTATGGTCTTTTCGTCGCGGGCACAAAGGTCGTCGTTGTGTTCGATTTTGGCGGCGGGACGCTGGATGTCTCCCTCATGAGCATCCAGGACGGCAAATTCGAAGTGCTGGGCATCGGCGGAGACACGAATCTCGGTGGCGAGGATCTCAACAACGTGATCATTGACCATCTCAGCGAGTTGTTGCTCAAGCACCACGACATCCCGCGCTCGGCGCTGACGATGCAGGACATGATCCAGCTGAAGAAGCAAGCGGAGCAAGCGAAGATTGCGCTGTCCAACGAAGAAACCGCAACGATTGAGCTGCGCGATGTGGCAGGTGTCCCGAAATTCACCTACACGTTGACCCGGCACAAATTTGAACAGCTTTGCGATTCCATCTGGAAAAAGTACGTCGTTGTGCACCCCAGCAATGTCGCTTTCTTGCGCACTCTTCTCACACGTATGTCTTCTTTCCCTTGACGAAACACAGGTGTCTCCGCATCGTCAGCGGTGTGCTGAAGGAAGCAGAAGTCGCAATCGCCGACGTCGATGAAGTCGTGATGGTCGGCGGGTCCACGCGCATTCCAATCCTGCGCACCAAGATTTCGGACTTCTTCCACGGAAAAGTACGCTTCTCTCTCTCTCTCTCTCAATGGACTCGCTTGATGTAGAGACCTAACCGTCCTGTGTGTGTGGTGGATATTCCAGGAGCTCTGCATGTCTGTCAACGCCGATGAAGTCGTGTGCGAAGGTGCTGCGATTCAGGCGGCGATCTTGAGCGGCATGGATCGTCGCGTGTTCCGTGACGTGCTCATGATGGACGTGATCCCGCTTCCGATCGGCTTGGAGACGGCGGATGGCCGCATGGAGGTGATCATCCCGAAAAACTCGCGCATTCCGGTCTCCTTGACAAAGCATTTCCAGACTTTCGAAGACAATCAGCGCGGACTTACCGTCGAAGTGTACGAGGGCGAGCAGGAAGTCGCGAAGGAGAACGACCACATTTGCTATTTCAACTTCACCATACCGCGCGACAAGATTGGCAAAGCCGGGGAGTTTGCCCATCCAGTGACGTTCACAATGAATGCGAGTGGGGTCTTGCAGGTGCAAGCAGGGATCCATCACGACTCGGAGGAAGCACCAATGTCCAAGACGGCGATCTTCGTGATGGGTGCGTACATCTTTGCGCTCTTCGCGTTCTATGTCTTCTTCCGCCTCTACTTTGCGCCTGAGAGAGATATCACACTGTAAGGGGTCACCTTTTGTGCGCAAGCAGACCACGTTAGGATGAACAGGATCATAGAAACGGATAAAATGCACTGCTGTACTTGCGTGTCAATGAATGCCAATCGTATAGTGCGAGCATAACGTTCGTTGCTCCCCTCATGCAACTCGCTCTAGAGTCCATGGCGGAAAGGTTCCAGCTCGCTTGCTGTCGAGGACGATAAATAGGATTGAAGACGTCCCCACCTACTCGAATGCACGCTTCCTGAAGCACCTGGGAGTTCGGCAGAGACACTCGAGGAGTCAGCGTCAGGGTGGAACTCATAATACAAGTCGACAGCGCTTGAAGCAGCTTCAATCCTCTTCTCCTCCAGTCTACCACATCCAAAACACAAGATCAGTCACCTCGCAAAAGCCCCGCTTTCCTGAACACAACAAAAGCACTCACAGAACAGCGACAAGTCGATCAATCTTTCCGGTTGCAGCGAGAAATTCCACAAAACCCTGCTCGAAAGGCGTGCGGAGAAGATCTCTGTACCCATCTCGCTTCATGGCTTCCTCGAAAACGCCTTGCACCAAGCGGAATTGCTCAGCGAACTCCGTTTCATCGCCATCGCTCACTACGCTTTCATCGTGCTCTCTGTTGAGGAAGCAAGACGTGTCCAGGAGTTCGCGCAGCACAGGCATGTATGCGCCTGCTTGAATGATGCGCATTAAGGCTTCGAATCGAGTAAGGGGCTTCGGAATCACCATGGCGCAACGCACTGCGAATCCGTAAAAGTCCAAGCTCGCAAGAATGCACTCACCCTTCGACTCTTCCTCGGCGATCGATCTGAGATCGCGAAGATGAATGACGAAAGCAGTGACATCAATTTGGTCAAGAAAGGGACACTTTTGGAGCAAAACAACCATGTGATCCAATGCCAACCGCACGCTTCGGACTGGAAATCCTCCGAACAGCACCTCTTCTGCAGCTACATCTTTCACGGATGCATCCGGTCGAGCAGGATCACTTGGGAAAAAGTCATGGAATCCTCCATCGACCGCACTAACTTGCATCGAGCGCTGAGACTGGAAATGCTTGAGCGTCAACAAAGGTTGAAGCAAAACGTATTCCCAGATTTGACTTCCCGTTTCGAGACCGCGAACGAACGATTTTCTGCTCAAAGGCTCCAGAATCCTTGACAATGATCGAACCATCTTGAGTTTCCTCATGCTGGACAGCACAGTCTCCCACAATTCTGCAGACTCGACATCAAAGTCCAGCATTAAACGGCTCGCACAACGCAGCACCCACGGTGTGAGCACGGAATACTGCCGAAGCAAACTTCGCACCAGGGAGTCTTTGTTGCTCTTTAGCAAAAACCCGATGTCGTACGGCACGCGGTGCTCTTCAAACACAACCATGTGCGAGCAGTGCCGAGCATAATCCAGGATCTCCTTGAAAAAGCCATCCGAGCTGGCGAGTTGGTACTTTGTCAGCAATACGTTTGCCACGATCGGCTGGTACACTTGCGCCAGTCTCAAGACCACACGCAGGGCTCGCAGCTTGGCTCGGAACGTCACTCCCGCTCGTGGCTTGACCTCCTTCGCGAACCGAACCAAAAACTCGAATAATTCTTCACCGCTCGAGGGGCTGTCTTGGACACATTTCACTGCAACATACACGAGTCGCTTGATAAACTCGTCATCGCTGCGCTGCATGTTTTCATCCTCCAGCGTTTCAAACACGCACTCCTCGACGTCAGAGGTACCGATGCGAAGGACAGCGTCTTTGACAAGCCACTCGTTCACCAGCTCACGGCGCAGCTTATTCGCTGATATGCGCAGAAGGGCTGCGATGCTGTCCGCAACCGCATGCAGCGTTTCGCTGTTGTTTTCGTAAGCCGGCAAAGAATAGCGTCGATACAGCTCAAAGAAAAGCTCTTTCGGTTGCGGGACGAGCTGAAGGATGTCGCGTTTCTTCTCCTTCGAAGTTGTTGGATCCTGCATGCTTCTTTCTTCCACGATGGCTTTTTGTAAAACGAGCTCGACTTTCAGTCGCAATATCTTCGTCTCCAGCCGTGCGAGCGCCTCCATCCCTGTGAAAGTCCGTCTCCCGACATTCTCTCCTTCTTTCTGCTCATCTTCTTCTCTGTTATCTGACTTTGCCGACTCCAACGCAAACGCGAGAGCCTTCAACTTCTCTTCACCGAATGGGAAGTTTTCAGCCAGCCATTCGCCAGCAGTAACTTTGTTCTCCGTATCTGTCAGCCGAGACAGTATGTCATAAAACACTTCAAACGGAGGGGCTGCTTCGGTATCGACAGATGCACTCGCTCGCTCAGACACCGTCGGACGCAAGTACGTTTGCACCATATTCTTCAAGAGCAGCATCTGCAATTCGTCGGTTTGGAGTCGAAGCGGTCCAGCTAAGTCGAACAGCACCCCGAAATTGTCCTTGGTCAGGAGCTCTGCCAATCGCTCACGAGGTTTCGCGATTAACTCGTGGAAGGATATCAGGTCGGGAAGAGCAGCACGCACATTGGTATCTCCACTGCCACCTGTGGAGGCTGCTTTTCGCGCTTCGATGGCACAGTGGGATTTCAAAATATGCAGCACCTCAATTCTTCTCTCCACTTCTTCTTTATCAGGGTATGCGGTGTTCTCGAGGAGTACCCGAAAGACAAACAGTAACCGGTTGTAGTCGACGCCAGACATCTTGGAAATGCTCTTGAGCAGCAAAGCGACTAAATGCTGCTCGTGGATATCCTCCAACACGCCAACGATCTTATCTTGATATTCGAGGTCGTCAGGTGGCTCGCTTTTGTTCAGCAACAAAGCTTCAACGTAAACCAGAGATGGATAATTGTCTTCGATCTGGTAGTGTCGTGTGAACTCGAGGACTGTGTAGAAGTCGTAGTTGCTTTTAACGATCAGAGCGGGGACGAGTCGACGAATGTGCGAGAGATCTCGGCGCTCACTTTGGAAGGCTTTGTGATCGCACTCGATACCGAGCAGGTTCAAATAATGCCACCATCGCGCATTTCCTTCCAGTTCGACGCACTGATGCAGGAACGCAATCTGTTGCCAGGCTCGCGCTGCATCGGATCCAATTAAAGCCAGCTGCTGGAATCGATTGAAGTCTTTCGCCACGTTTTCACGCGAGATCTGCCTTTTAAATGCATTGAAGGCATCAACTTGCTCCAGCGTTAGCATCAGTCTGTCAGAAAATATACAGCAAAGCGTGGCGGCATTAGGATCATTGACCAGAAGATGACTGCAATCCGCAACGTACCCGAGAGCCAGATGGTTATCGATTTCCTGCGACTGGAATACAGTGGAGAGAAGTTTCCCCACCTGCGCTTGAACCACACCTGCAGCATCCTCTGGCAGAACCCGCATTGACAGCAGCACTTCGAGACTTAGCAGATCCGAATCGTTCTCGACTAGAAACGACACAAAACGCTTCGATGCAATCGAGTCGCTCCGTGCTTCTGGATTGACGAGGTTTTTGTGTTCAGCGATCGCGAAGCGTGTAGCAAGTCGCATCGTATCCGAGCTGGGTAGCACACATGCGTCGCCTCGAAACCACCTGCTGTACAACCGCCACTGTGCCAGCTCATCCTGTCCCTTGTCTTTCCCTGTAACGTCAAGTTGGGTGAAATGGAGCACCGCATTCAAGAGCGACGCATTCTTCAGCAAAACAAACGTCTCTTCGAACGAATCCATATCACACACGCATACCGAGTATCGAAGGAGCTCGAGGGAATACATCGGTGCCTGCATACGTGTGATTTGCGATGGCGTTTGGGGCTGGTTCTGGAGTTTAGCAAGACTGTAAACTTCGTCCACGTGTGCAGCGGTGAACCAAGAAATCGCCAGCGAGATGCTCTTCAGCGTCTGAGCAGACTCGGATTTCGACTCCACATTCTCCGCAGAAACGCTTCCGGTTGCTGGGACTTCTCGTGCACGAGCCTGGGGATATCCGTGCGCATTGATCCCGCATCGTCGAGAAAATAAGTCCCGCGAATAGCGGACTGCACGAAGGATCGATCCGTTTTGCGCAGCACACTGAGCCACTATGGACCGGTATCTAGTGGGCGATATTCCAATACTGGATGCAAGGCGATTTAGGTCGGAGATATACTGTGCCTGCCGCTCGTCTTGCTGCTTCCCATTGTAGCTAACCTCAGCGGCGGGTTTCCCCGCAGATCTCTGCGAGTTGCAGACTTTTTTCGCATCTCCGACGCCAGACAGGGTTTCCTCAGCGAACCACGCAGCTGCACGCTTTTTCCCTTTGCCGCGAGGGATGGCTGGGATCGTTTCGGCACGCATCAAATGCTGTCTAACACCGTCTTTGATCGGCGTATCATCGTCTGCAAATAAAATATCCGGTTTCATGAGCTGCTTCACTTTCATCTCGATTTTGTCAGGATCGCGCAAAGTGGATACTGAAAGCAAAAGCTTGTGCTCAGCTTCAATACGCTTCAGTTTTTGTAAATCGCCCACCAATCCTTCGCTCAGGATAAAGTCCGGGTTCGCCACATACGATAGAACGCTTTCGTTTCGCGTTGACGCTGCGTAATCCTGCAGAGACTGAACTTCAGGCAAGAACGCTGCAGCCAAGCTCGCAACCATGCTCAGGACGAAGGAGCTCAACTCTTCTTCATCATCATCTAAAATCCGCATCTCATCACGTCCACGAGGATTGAACGTAGCAAGAGTCGCACCAGCATCCTTCTGCTGTTCTTCCATCTCCAGCAATGTTAAGCCGAGCTCGACCACTTCCTCCATCAGCGAAATCAAGACCATCGAGTTCGATCCAATGTCCGTTCTCTTTCTCACGTGTCCGAGTGCGCTGACTGCCTTTTCCGTCCGAGAAGAAACCTCAGTGCCGAAGTCAGCAGCTATTGCCTTGGAATCGGATCTGTGGGGAAATGTCAGCAAATTCTCGATATACTGGACGACTGCGCGGTCGCAGCGGAGGTGGCTGTACGCGTCAACAAGTCGCATTGCATCCTCCAAAGCGGATGGTCGCGAGATCTGAGCGAGAATGTGACCGAGGAGGCGCGACGCATTCCGCGAATCTGCAATGTTAAACTGCTTGATTCCGTATGCCATCAGCATGTCTTGAATTTCCATCAGACGAAAGTGTTCTTCGATTTCTTCTCGTCTCTTTGTGTCCCACGACATCGCACCTTTTCTCGCGAACCGCTTGAGGTCTTGAGAGTAGGGAGGGAGAAGAGACCGAAGAAGCACTAGCGCCGCATCAGCACGAATCTCAACATCATCTATCGCATCCAACACCACAAGAGCTCGAGCTTCTTCAGTCGACTGTGGCGTTTGGATGGACTCAGCCAGCTCGGCCACGTAGTCCCTCAGCACAGGATCAACGTGAGAATCGCAAAAGTGGAGATACTTCTTCACATGGTTGTCGATTTCTTCGCGGAGGAGATCAGGCGACGAGACTCGGTCCAGCATGCTCATCGCAATTGTGGAGGGTGTCTCATCTGCGAAGAGATGGAGAGAGATTTTGAAGTGGTGGTTGCCTGCCAGGTATTCTATATGTTGAAGGGTTTCCCCCAATTTCTCCAGCGAACTGAAAGCATCAAGCCTTTTCGCCTCATGCTGTTCGAGCTGACCAGGATGCAGTGTCTGACGCCAGTGCGGTGTGTCTGATGCCTGCATCTTGAACTCGAAATATGAGAATGCATCGTTATTCCCGGTGTGCTGGCGGTCTGCGGATTTCAGCAACCCGCACAGCTGAATGGCCGTCGCGACATCTCCCCTTTCAGCAGCACCCTGAGCTCGTTGCAGAAGCCATTGCGCAAAGTCAAGTAAAAGCGACGGGGTATCTTGCTTCGGATCACCGGGTGAATCCGTAAGCTTGACGATCGCTGGAATGACTTCTCGTTGAATCCACTTTTCGTAGACTGCTATCGGAAGCGACGATGGTAGAAACTGCAGGAGTTTACAAATGCTGCGAACAATATCCTCGTTCAAGTATCGACTCCACAATATCATGACGGATCGCATCGCCCCTTTTCTAATGTAGCTCTCCAGCATGCGTCGCCAATCGGAGCCCTCGAATGCATCCCACTTGTCACGAAGCGATGTCCCATTCCCATCGGCGTGCTCTGTGGACGAAGTGAGCAACAGCTGAAAAGTAGTCCATTTGTACGACAGCTTGCTGATTTGGTCGCACCACTCCATCATTTTGGTGCCGACTGGGTGAGCAGACGAGACAACAGAAGCGTGCTTCCGAAGTTTCCCAGCAAGATCGAGCAAATGCGTCAATATCGCTCGTGACTCGTCTTCTTGATCTCCAATCGCACGGTAGCACAACTCGAACTGCTCCATGTAGTCGGAGACGCTGTCGACGTCTAGCAAGTTCGAGAGAGGCACGCTTGCCAATGACTCAGCGATGGAGGTTATGTCTGGTTTGTCTCCCAAACTGCGACCGGGTAGTTCAGAGTTGGTTCTCGACATCGTTTTGTTGCGATTCGGCGCTGGAGTACCTTCTTCGTGCATCCATCTCCACATCGATATGCTTTTGCGTGTACGGATCGCTGTGAAAAAGCTCGGATCTGCGTACCCTTCGGAGGTGGAACGCGAAATAGAAATCGAGCGACTAGAGCCACCCTGGGATTCGCGCGCTTTCCAAACTGACTCAGACGACCAGTTTCTCGTTGCAGGCGCGTGAGCAATCTTCAGGATCTCTACAGACGACGATGGGTGTTCCGTTGTTGACACCCGGTTGACAGCAACAAACGCACAAGTTCCACAACCGTCGTCCATTGGAGCGGAGGGATACAGTGTCGTGAAACTCAAAAGTCCACTGTCAGGGAGCTGGTGCAAGAGGACCATATCGTACCAATCCCACCTGAGCACACACACACACACAGATTGCATGAGCGGCAGCCACTAACGTGCTTCCCTTCGGATGCAAATGACGTACCAGGACAAAATACCACTGCAGGACAAGACCATAAGAAACTTTCGGTCGCGTGTGAACTCCATCGATTTGATTCCCGCTGATGGCAAAAGCGGACTGCCATAGGAAGATATTTTCTGTGCACACACCATCACGAGGATTAACACGTGGCACAGAAATGACGCGTCATCTGGACAAAACACACACCTGGGTTGCTGTAGACTTGCCGCAGACACCATGCACCTTGGTTCTCCACACACTGAGAGATTGTCGGTGGTTCGCTACAATGAAACGCACCGTTGATTGAAAGCGATGCGCCTGCGAGCAACAATGGAAGGAGCACGAACGTCACGAACTGGACCAAGCCCAACTATGCATGATCTGCTTGACGATTCAGTGAAGTTGCGTACCAGGAGTATCGACTGCTTCGTTGCATCCAGCGAGCCAACATCTACTTGCTGAAGCTGGATATTCTGCATGATAGATTGAAACGCATGTGTGGGATCCTGTTTCAATGCATGCTCAATCTCAAGCAGATTCAGATCGCCGAAGAGCAATGCTGTCCCAGATGATGTCGCGACAAGAAGATCTTGACATTCCGCAGACGAATGCGCACTCGTAGTGGCAAACTTGATAGAGACAATGCTGGAACAGTCAAGCCAACAGAAAGCGTTAGTCGAGCATGAGATCCATATTCGTGCAGATAGAATAACAAGCATTACCGATCCGCTCCTCCGATACTGACGACAGGATATGCGAACAGGACTTCACCGTCGCTTTTGTACAGAAAGAGAGTCCCCGACTGATCTGCGATTGCCAAGTAATCGCCGCAATTGCTGAACGCCAACCCAACGACGTCATGCTCAACCTCGATACCCACATCGCTGCTAGCGCCAGCTTTATCACTCAACGCTAGATCTCGCTGTGCTTGCAGGTGGGTGTCTGTTCGATCTTGCAGCTTTTGGGCTTGGTTCTTTGTTTCTGCGGCGCTGTGCTGCCGCTGATGGTGCACGATCCGAACACATTTCGGGTCGACGAGAATCGCACTCTTTTCCGCATGCACATCAAGCCAACTGCTTCCACACCCACGTGTGATATCCAACTCTCTTTCTCGCGGATGTGCATTGGGATGGTTTGCATTGGAGTCATCGCCGGGCTTGGATCCGTCTCCAAGTGAGAGCTCATACACAACGCTCGAGGCGAACTGCAACGTCTTCTGACCTCCGACCATTTGCGCTTCCTGAACGGTTGCCAGTGACCACACACACCAGCATATGCACCACACCGTTACACGACCATGTCCACAGCAGACTCATAAAAATGCATGTATGCGAAGATGGATTCCGCACCTCTGCACGTTCGCGCATCCCGTCCCTCGCCATCGCACAATGCTCGTTTCCTTTGCGCTCAAGATGCGCGCGAAACAAACACAAAAGGTGACAAAAAATGCGGGTTTGAACATCACTCTTCGTTGCCTTCTCATGTTTTCAAAAATTATGTATATCCAGTTAAGTGCGTGTGGCAATCATCGACGCACTTAGCAGGATGGTTGTAAAAAAAAGAGAAGAAAAGACAACCCCTTCCCCTATGAGGTTTTTTACGAAGGTTTTTACGTCTTTTTCGCTTTTTTGTATCGCCGCTTCCCGCCCAAACCGTAAAAAACCCTCGCGCTGTCAGCCGCCAAGCGCGCTCTCCGCCTCGCACTTCTGTTCTTCACACTGCTCCAACGGTCTAAAAAACCTCCCTCCTCCTCAATCCCCCACCGTTTCCTATTCGCAATCCAGACAGGAACAATTCGCACACACACAATTGGGAAGCTCTGCATTGCGCCTTCCGTGGTTTTAAGGTTTTTAAAGGCGGGGTTAATTGCTCGGACAGGTTCAAAGATACTTTGTACGTACGTGGTCGTGTGCGTGCGTGTGTGTCTATCTCTCTGATACCGAGCGCAGCATGAGCTCCATGACAACTCCAACGAACGGGTTGAGCCAGATGCTGCCGGTCGCATTGAGCCATGACGTCGTGAGTGTCAATATGGGCGTCGGTCCCAGCGGCGTCAGCAGTGGCGGTCTCGGTGGCGGTGGTGGCGACCCATCGCAGTCGCTGAAGAAGAAGAAACCGGGTCGCTCGCCGTCGCAGATCTGGACGCTGCTCACGGACGAACCGAACCCCCAGCGCAAGAACGCTGCGGCGTGCAAGCACTGCAAGCAGCAGGTGCTGTACTACAAGAAATCCGAGCAGGCGATCCGCCACCTGAAGAAATGCAACGTGTTCCAGAACAGCCAGCACCAGTACGCGTTCATCTCGCAATTCCAGGACATCTTGCAGATGTACAATCAGAAGATCACGACGAAGATGCCGTCGAAGAAGCGACAGAAGACGTCGGCAGCTGCAGCGGCCGCGGCGGCAGCAGCAGCAGTGAGCAGCGCATTGGACCAAGCCGCCGTGCACCACGCGCAAGCGATGAACCAGTTGGCGATGCAGCAAGGGATGCCCGACAGCTTGATGGACCCGACGGCCATGGGACTGAAGGACGACACCGCCAAGGAGTTGAAATCGACAGGCAAAGACCGCAAGGGCAAAGGCAGTGGCGGCGGCGCGCTCTCGAAAAGTCAGCACGAACGAATGGAAGAAGCGATTGCGATGCATGCGTATGTGACGGGCATGGCGTTCGATGCCGTTGAAGAGTGCCATTTGCAACGCGCACTTGCGATTTTGCGACCGAATGTGAAACTGCCCGACAAGAAGCGTCTGGAGGGCGATTTGCTGCAACGTTGCTATGATAAAATGCACAAGCAGGTGTGGAATTACTTGACTGCGAGCTCGACGCGTGTGTGTATTAAGCGCGACGCATGGTCGAGTATGAATCTGTACAACACAAGCAACCCGGAAGAGGTGTACGTGACGTACATGGCCGGGAACAACGAGAAGCGTTTCTTCCTCGAGTCGGAGAAGATCAATGACGATGGGCAATACAATTCGATCCTGATCGCACAGGATATCAAGCGCGTGATGGCGCCGATCGTTGGGTCCGTGAGCGGTGTGGTCACGGGCAGCACGGAATACCATGCGCGCGCATGGGAAATGCTCAAGGCAGAGTACCCAACAAAGTTCTTCTATGGTTGCATTTCGCATGCGCTGCACCTAGCGATCATGGATATCTTTGGTCCCGAGAAATCCATTGAAAATGACCCGCGACGAATGACCCCGCAGGTGCCAATGGATTTCCCCTTCCAGGATTTGGTGGACTTCACGAACAATTGCAACGAGCTGCTCTCGTTTTTCAGCAGCTACCAATACGCGCCAAAGTTCAAAATGTTTGATGCGCAGACATTGCAAACCATGAAGAGCTTCTCGACGTCGTCGCCGACGATGCAGTGGGGGTCTCTCGCCGCACGCTTCCGAGTCTTGTTGCAGGCAGAAGATATCATCCAGTCCATTGTCAGCGATCCAGATTTTATCGATGCTTCTCCGTTGAACCAGCGTCCTACGCGCGATACCCTCAAGAGTTTCGTGCTGAACTTGAACTGGAAAATCGCGCTGGAGAAAGCGATCAGTATTTTGACTCCTATCGAGCTCACGCTTTACAAATTCCAAGACGACAAGCCCATCTCGGAAGTGTACTTTGAGTCCAAACACCTGCTGACCGACTTCGACGCCGTCTTCGGTCTTTCTACCGTGGAGCTTGAGTACATCAAGAAAGTTGTGACCGAGCGATGGCAGTATGTGCTCAGCGAAGCCCACGGATTGGCGTTCCTGTTGGACCCGCGGTACATCGGCAAGTCGATGACGCGCGAGTACCGCGAACAGATTGAAGAGCTGATCTTCAATTTCCCCGAGACCGATACCGACATTGGCGTGAACGAAGAGCGCAAGCGCGCAATCTCTGCCGAGTACACGGACTACGTTATTTACGCCAAGAACCAGCGCGCAAATCGCACTTTCAAATGGGAGATGCTGGAGAAAGGCAACCGATCCCCATTGCAGTTTTGGATGACCGAGGCGGACGATTGGCCGCACTTGAAGTCGCTGGCGTTGACGCTGTTTTCGCTCGCGCCGTCGAGCGTGGCATCCGAGAAGACGCTGTGCAAGTCGACGCTTTTGCAGTCGAGTCGAAGGAATAAACTGAGCTTTGATGACATGCGGCGCCTGGCGTTTATCAGTATCAACGACACCCAGTTCACGGGCAACCGCGTGGGGGATTTCCAGAACGCTCTTCCAGATTTCAATATGAACGATCCGGGACTTTCCCCGGAAGGGATGATGATGTGGATGATTTAAGATTGGAGCGGTGGGTTTGTTTGGAGTTTTGAACAACAACAACAAAAGAAGAGACTATTGATGCAAGAGCCTGTCTTTTTGAGTGCTGGAAAAATCATCTATCTTCACATTTTTGAATTACAAGCGTTTCTCTCATCCATCTCGTACGCATTCTCCTTCAGTATGTGACCGAGCGCTGCAACCGGTTGTCTTTGCATGTTTCACAGATGCATCGACCGTCAACTGCGGGACAACTCAGTGCTTTCGTGTGGTACACTTCGCCCTTGTGGTAATGGCAGAATTCTTGGTCGCACAGACAGCAGAAATGCAGGATCCGGCGGTCGAGAGTGGCTGTGAAGGGCACTTTTTTCTTCCTCGCCGGGTCGCTGCAGACGTGGCACTGGTTACGCAGCACTTTCGCGTCTTTCATCGACCGACGAGGCATCAGCTTGCCTTTCAATTCCGGCACAGGGACCATGTACGTGGAGCGACTGGACTTTGTGACGAGACCAAACTCGTTCGTTGCTTCGACCACAAATTTGTACGTCTCACCGTGCTTCAGGTGGTGCACGGACACGCTCGTGGGCAACGGGAGCGTGAGCAGCTTCACCCACTTCATCTCCTCCGTCTTCGTGCGTGTCCAGCGCACGCAATAGCACACGATCGGGACGCCATTGTCAACCGGCTTTTCCCAGGAGACCGTGACCGCAGCTTCTTCGAGCGATGTCTTTGAAGCATCGGCCTCGACGGTCACGCGCGTGGGCATATTTGGCGGCAGACGGCGCATTATCTTCAGGATGTAGTCGGCATCCCCGTAGATAAAGCCTCGGATCGGTAGCACGATGAACAGCGTCAGCGCGATCGCTTCATCGAGCCACCAAAGATACGATTTCAAGACGCCCAAGAGTGTGTCTGGAGGGTGGGCTTCATTGCTGGACGCGTTATGCGAGTGCTGCTCAAACGATGGATCGGCATAGTTGCCACTGGCGGACGCTGTCAAGCCCAACACCGGCTTGCGCGGATCCGCCACAACGACTGGCTCGCAGCGAACAAACACGTGGGAGCTTCGTCCATAGGAGTTCCAAGTCGCTAAGCGATACACCACATGCAACCCGGCATCCACGACATCGATGAATTCGGTGTCTGGACCGGTGTACACGAGGCTCCACGTGGCTTCACCAGGGCTCCTTCGCTGCAACTGGAACCGTTGCGGTGCATTTTCTGCCGGAATCCACGCCACATGAAGCAGCTTTTTCGTTCCGTCACTGCTGCTCCCGCCTGCTCGTCCTGCGGTAGAAAGCGACGGCTCGGCAGTACAAACGGCCGACACGACCTGGGCAGGTTTCTTCCCCATGCCCAAGTACTTCATTTTCAAAAACATCGCCAACTGCTGACGATGCAGGTGGTGGTCAATGCCGATTTCCTGAAGACGACTGCCCTCATTCGCCATCAGCAGCGGAAACGTATACCCCGAAATCGAGTGCTGACGGAAAATGTCGGCATACTGCGGCAATTGGACAGCAAACGTGACCCAGTCCGCGACTTCGCTGACGGTCATTTCCGCACCAACGGCTTCCCAACGCTCGTCGAGCTCTTTCAGCGAAATGATCGAATCTTGATCTCGATCAAGCTTCTGGAACGCGGACACGACGTCTTTGTCGTCTCGAGCCATCTGCACGCGTGCATTTTGTGTAAACAACACGAGCGCGAAAGCGTCAACACCACGTGGGAGCGCTAGCACGAACAGAAAGCAATGTGTACGACACGCACCGTCTTGATTTCGATGGTATCGATGCCGCCGCTTTCGTCGATATCGAAGAACTGGTGCAGGTTCTCTTTGATTTGCTGGATCTCATTCGAGCCGACGCGGCCATCATGGTCGAAATCTGCAAGCAAACTCTCTTTTCACGGTATCAACAAGCGCGCACAACGACATTCATAAAACACAATGTGCAGTGAGATATTTGGTGATCATCACGGTACCAATAGTCCCGGGAGCCGCCATCGAGTGCACGCCCCATAGCAAACACGAACGCACCAACTTCTGGCTTCTTCCTGCGTTGACGCATGTTCGCTTTCTCTTCTTCTTCGAGCATCTCCAGCGTTTCGCTCGGAGATCCATCAGCTTTCACCTCCACCTCGACCGTGCCGTCTTCGTTCCCCACTACAGCCACAAACCAGACATCGTACGATTAGAGACCGTCAAACTGCGTGCGGCGACACATCTTCTCGCAGTAAAGCCGATGCGGGTGTGCCACATAAAACGAACCTGGATGGTGGCTCGTCGACCGCGCGTCGAGGACGTCTCTCGCGTCGGCGGATTGCAGCGCGACAGCGACAAGCACCACGAGTAGCACACATGCAGCAGCAGACCGCGCTAGCATTCTGCGCGTAGGGCTCGTCCGCTTCGGCTGCTGCTCTGCGACTGTCCTGCGGTTGTGCGCACGACGTCGGAGATGCTGCGTCCTCATATCACGTGGCAAACCTTCGAATGCGGTCGTCTTGATGACGAAACGGAGCTGATTTGGGCAGTCTAAACAGCAGAAGGAAACATCCTCTCCACTTGCATATATGCGAGTATCCCTTGCTTCAAAAAGGAGATCCAAACTGAAATCTGGACTCACTACACGCATACGACGGAGTAGAGACATGTTTCCAGTTTTGAGAGTGTGACGCATGCAAATCGAGAGAGCTGGAAGTTCTGTCAGATCCCGACAAAGTGCGATATCCGAGATGGATACATTGCGATGCGCATCATTTCCATCCGCTCCGAGTTGTCTCCGACTTTCCAGCGATTGCTGATTGCTGTGGTGCCTCTTCTTCGTCGGTGTCAATCGATGACGTCGCAGGAGCTTTTGCGGCGTCTTGCTCTCTCGCTCTCTCATTATGACGTTGCCAACAGCTCGGTGCAGATTGGAGACACGAACGAATATCGTCAAGCATTTCTCTTATCCTCAATCGCTAATGCCTTCTTGGAAGATCAAATAGTCCACAGAATTTGATCATGTTACAACACTGAAGAGCGGACATGTTTATGCTTTTTCGGACGAATCTGGTCGGGAACCTGGTCGTACGGCGAGAAATACGCTTGCGGACCACTCCCCGAGCTGCCTCTGCTGTTGCTGTTCCCTGCTGCCACCGCTTCTTCTTGCGCTTCTTTCGTGAATTTGAACGCGGTGCGCGTCGGCGGAGGAGAAGCTGGACGGAACACGTGCGACTGGGAACCAACGCCAGGCGTGTGCGGCCGAGCGATGTTCGGCAACGAAGTCTGTCGAGACATGGCTCCGGAACTCGACTTCGGTCGACCTCCCGAGATCGATTTCGTGGGCGACGGGGACCGCGACGACGATTTCCCGATCACCTGCTCGATGGTTTTCGACGCCTGGTTCCACTTCTTCGTGATCTTGACGTTCTCCATCGTGCGCATGATCAAGTCGCGCTGGATCTTCGCCTTCACGGCGATCTGCTTGCGTCGCCGCACGAGGTCATCTTTCTCGCTCAGCATTGCTTGCGTGCGCTGCTCGGATTCCTGCATCTTCCGCAACGCCTCGAGGCGTTTGTATTCTTGGATGCGCCTCATGCGCTCCACTTTGTCGAGCTTGAGTTGCTGCTGGATGCGGCGGTACTCCTTTTTCAGCTCCAGTTGCTGCTGCTGGGTCTCCTGAACCTGGTGCACATTTCGCTCCATTTCGTGCTGGCGATGCAGCAGCTCCTCTTTTTTGCGCTCTTCCTCTCGCTTCGCGTCCTCGATCACCAGGATGCGTTTGCGCTCCATCATTTCCTGCTGCTGGCGTGCTAATTCCCGTTGGCGCTCCATCTCCGCCTCGTGTTCTTGTCGCAGCTGCTCGCTTGCTTGCTGCTTGCGCGTGATCTCTCGCTTGCGCTGCAACTCGAGTTTCTTCGACTGCTTCAAGTTTTTCCGGATACGCTGGCTCACCACCCGTCTTCGCTCCTCCATTTGCCGTGCGCGACCCATTCGCTGTTGCTCGACCATCTCGTTTCGAGCGCGCTCTGCGAGGTCCAGCTCTTGGAGTCGTTCGCTGATCTCCTGCTGCTGCTGCTTCATGATCGCCTCGGTCATCACCCGGTGCTCTTCGGCTTTCGCCTTGCGTTCTTCCTCGCGCTCCCTCGCTTCGATACGGCGCAGTCGCTCTTGCTTGGCTTTTTGCTCGGCCAATTCACGATCTCGCTGCGCCATCTCGGCCGCCAAGAGCTTGCGCCGCTCCTCTTCGGCATCCATCTGCGCTTTCTTCTTGACCTCCCGCTGCCGCTTCTCCTCCGCGAGCTCCTGCGCAAACCGCACGCGTTCCCGCTCGCGCTGTTCCTGCAGTCTGCGCTCCCGCTCGATTTTCTCGTTCGCCTCCTGTTGGATCTTGCTCATCTTGATCTCGAAGTCCAGCATTTGCTCCAGTTCGCGTTCTTGACGCATCTTGACCTTTTCGAGGCGCTTTTTCTCGATATCCAACAGGGAGAACTGGGCGTCTGCTTTCTCCGGCGTCGTCATCGTCTGTGCTGCCGCCACTTTCTTCTTCGACGTCTTCCCGTGGTTTCCATGGTGAAGATGATGCTGATGTGAAGCATGTAGGGATGAATTTGGCGATGACGAGTCCTCCGTGTCAATGATCTTCTTTTTCTCGGACCGAACAGCTTTCATTTCCTCGTGGCGCCGCATCGAGTACGCTTCATGCCGCATGCGTTGCACGGCAGGGGAGACATCCGTATCGTAGAACGACTCGAGGTCGCGAATCTTGAGCGTCTCGGGGTTCACGCCACATCGCAGACATGCTTCCGCCGAGCGAGGTGTGAGCACAATGTGCTCCTGCGGTGGGTTGATCCCCGAGGATCGGACCGTGCTGATCGTCGCAAACACTTCTTCGATGGTCTGGGCACGAGGACCCTTGCGCTTTCGGATCTTCACTTTCTTTGCCGTCGATGACGATGGAGATGCTCCCGCGTCCAGGTTGTCTGGGTGGCATTGACTCTCTGGCGGCAGATTGTTGCTAGTATCGCTATGATGCTGGTGACGAGGTTCATGGCCACGAATGGTATCGAAATCCAAGCGCAGCTCATTGCCATAGGCAAAATCGTCTGCTGTCACCGACGCGTGGTCCATCCCAGCATGTTTAAGAAGATGATGATCCTCGTAGCTTTCCATGTCTGGACTGCCACAAACGACCATACGATGGTGCCTGGAAATTCCCGATGTCGGCGTTGAGCTGAGCTGCTTGCAGAAATCTCTTCACGCACAACCCCGAATAAATAAGCGAAGGAACCGGAACGTCTGCGTGCGTGGAGCGAATGTTATCTTGAACGAAGAGCGAATCGCGAGCGAATTGTCGTCGATGGTCCAATTTTGTGGCGCTGGAGCAGGGCTTCGCATTGGTCGGTGCAAATAGATTTCCCAAGATGTGCATCTATTTGTGAGCTCCCTCGCGCTATTTTCTGCCGATCAGACCGAGTGTTTTGCATACCTTCATGTTCGTTGTTCCGTCTCGATTCCGACGAGTGTGCCTGCAATGGTGAACCCACAATAGGGAGTCACATGCACTCAATGAGAGAGGAAATAGAAACCATGCTTTTCCTTTACACTATTTGTATGCTGTTTCCTTAAATTGGAGTGTGCTGTTCCTTGGATCCCTTGCCACACTCGAAAGCACTCGAGCTCGCTGCCTTCAATGCTGCGCATTTCGTGACTCTCCCATCGTCCTTCAACTCGATCCTTGCTACGATACTAAGGCTGCTGACGCCCCCTTTCCAGTGGGATCTCGTGCTGGGTGTCTCATATCGCCATCCCTTCAACTAGCATGTCCGGACGCTCGCTCCATGCTCGTTGGAGAAGTGGACCGCACGCACTACTTTGCCAACGCCATGTGCAGAGCCTTCGCGAAGCACCAGCGGTAGGTCTGGACGCATGTACTCTGGCCAGTACATGAATTCGAAGCGGCAGATGGTCTTCAGCTGCTTTGTTGTTGTGGACACCTCTTCCGACGAGTCGCTCATCATCCGAACCAACTTGGCCATTTGCCGAATCTGCCCGGCGTGGATCACCGCCTGGTAGTTCTCACGGATCGTCGGCGAGTCAGCTAGAAAATGCACTTCAGCGTCGAACTGCAACGACGCCATTGGGCACACGCTAGGGTGGATCAGCATCATTCCTTTCCGAATCTGCGACGCGCTCATCTGAAACAACACACACACGTTTCGTTTTGAGAAAAGCGAGCCATTTTGCAGCTACCGGTGCAATGCTTCGATGCTACGGTCCTCCCCACATACCTCCAATAAGGTTATGAAGCTGATCAGCACAGCCCCTGTTTCGCCTGCACTGAGCGATTGCACTGCCTTGCGCTGCACTTCAATGCTGTCAATCTTCACTTCCAAGAACTGTCCGTTGGCATCTGGACCGAGAAGCATGATCTCTCCGACGCACACTGTGCCGCTAGATTTGCGAAAATCGCGACAAATAAAAGTCAGCATTACTGGCAGCCACATACCATCCATGTCTTCGTCAACGCACCTCTGGACGAGCCCCGTTACAATCGTCCCAGTGTCTTCAATATCGTACGCCTTATTGATCTGGAATTCAGCAGCTGTGGAGTCCTTCGACGACCATGTCTAGCATTACGCACGTTTATCATCCAAACGCATGTCAACACCAGAAACGCACTCTCAGCAAAGAGTTCCAACACACTCATGACGCACGTACTCGCTTTGGTCCAAGGTCTGCGAGGTATCCTTGAAGAACATCCAACCCATCGCCAGTCAGATTGGACACCAGAAGCAATGGGATCACGGACTCGTCCGCCATTGCACCGAGGTTTCCTTTGCGACGCGCACACAGCTGTTTGTTTGGGCAGCATACTCGCAGCAGATCTGCCACTTCATCAACGGACTGCTGTATCCGCTCGACCGACGCAGCGTCAGTCTTTGTCAGCACGACGAAAATGGCGACCTACATGAGTGCAACACCATCCTTGTTAGCCCCCTCACGCGTTGTTGCGTAGCGTGCAGAACGTGTTTACTTCAAGCGCCGTCGCGATCTTGATATGCTCGCGCGTCATCGGCTGGACTCCTTTCGTGCTGTCGACCACAAGCATGGCGTAATCTGGAAATTGACTCGCGAGACCAGACGCTGCACATCACAAGCACATGCGTCAGCATCGCGAACGCATCCAGCAAACCTGTTTTCGTCGCATCATGAGCGTTGGCGAACAAAAAAGGCAAGATTCCAAACCTGTAATCTTTAAATACTTCTCGTGACCAGCCAAGTCGCTGAACGTGATGAAGCTGCGCGTGTCACCCTCAGCGTCATCGCCCTCTCGGAAGTCGTTCGCATCAAAATCATCCGTCGAGGTGAAGCGACCGTCTTGGGCGATACCTGCATCCACACCACAGTAGAACCACCTCGTTAGTGTGCGAACAGCTATGGCACCATGCTTGAGACGGTGCATCATACCGATCGTGTGCTCGCTTATGCTCGACGTCCGACCATTCTCTATTTCGTGGCGGTGTCTTTCAGCAAACGAACAAACCAAGAGCAACGTCAGTTTCTCCCCACAGCCCAATAGCTCGCGACACAGGGAAGTCTTTGCCGTGGGATTCACCTGAAGACCTGCATCCGCGCGAGACCGTTGCCATCGTCCAAACATCCACGGGTGAGCACACCGATCAATGTCGATTTGCCACTCTCCACACTACCAATCATCGAAACTACACAAAACACAAAAACAACACCGCATGTGAACTCACTGGGGTGTTTGAGGCACATCACCCTCGCTAGACCATTCTATGCAGTCTGCTCTTCGGTTTACCTCGGAGATGCTTCTTCGTGTTGCTTTCCAGTATCCTGGTGACTTGTATCCGCGCTGCCTTGAGTGTGGGCTTGTGTCCATCACGGAAACGGACGATCTCGAGCTCCGCATGAAGAACCTGGCACATCCTACACACACACACCGACGTTTCCCACACCGTAGAAACTCAGATATTGCTCCGAAACCAGGAATGCATCGACGACAACACAACCTAAATCCCCCACCTGGACAGCGTGCACACCGAGTTGATCATGAGCTCTTCTGGGATCCCGATCGGGTCGCCATTATCGCGGACCCCGACTTCGTAGAATGCCGTGCCTTTGCCCTCGTTCAGTCGCCAATGCAACTGCGTTGTCAGGTGCTTCAGTCGATCTGCCACCCACAAGCAAATGCATCAGACAGCGTGTCCATACACATACACACCCGAGCGCACTCACCTGGAGCCGGATCGATCAGCTTGAGTTTGTACTCGACGTTGCCTTCCTCGACTTCTTCGGGCAAGTGCTCTGCGCGGTTCAGCAGCGTCTCTTCCGTGCTCCTTCGAGCGTACTCTTCGCGCACGATGCGCACGAGCTCCTGCACGTGGTGGTCCATCATGGGGACCGCCAGTGTATTCGGATATGAGCGCTAGAGGTCGATACGCACGCAGCAACACACGCGCCTCTGCTTCTTCTCCCCTCTGGACTTCTTCTTGCGCTCTCGACGTGCTCCTGCTGGTGCGTATATCCAAATCCAGTATTGCTCGAGTCTCTTCGCAGATTGGGGACAATATTACGCACACGCGTTCGTTTCACACGACTTCAGAAAGTAACCAACGTTCGATTGCATCAATCACACGTTTTTTCGATGTTCAGCGAGAAGAGACCATCACTCACGTGTTGAAGACAGCGAATGGGTACACTTTCGCAACGAAAAAAGAAGGCGAGAGGAAGCACTTGACATGCACAAGATTTTTCTTGTCGATGCGCAGGAACCGTGATCGTAAAGCCAGATGTGGAGCGATGGATTTCTCATTTTCGAAATGTCAGACGAAGGAGTCCAGTTCGGTGTATCTCCCGTTTGTAAATGCGAGAGAGAGTGACCTGAATGAGTTCGCATTGACACTGAGGTACTCACTTCGAGAAGTCACTGAGTGTGTCCGATTTGGTCGTCAACCAAATATTTTGCACTTGACGCTGCGAATGAGGCAGTTGGGATTTTGTGACATTGCGAGTGTGGGAAAATGCAGGTTGCGACACCATCCATTCATCCTCCACAAGAAACCATCGATGGAATCGCGTTTCGATGCGGTTGTTTACCATCTAGCGTCATGGTTTGTCTGCGCGATCTGATCGAAATGCCGGTGCATAGCTTCCTGCAACTCGGACTCCATCTGCATCATCGTGGACGCCTCGCTGCGGTAGATCACGCCCGTGAGCGCCTTGATCACCGCGACGGCGACCGCGACGTCGGCATCGCTCAGGTACTGCAGGAAATCCTCCACCACGACC
>JAASGH010000114.1:0-57510 GCA_023334155.1 Globisporangium heterothallicum
GCCAAGTAGGAGCAAATGTACCCATCGTGGCCACCAGAGAGCACCACTCGGTCGTGAAGCAGCAGCGACGTGACCTGCTCACGACCATGCGAGCTCTTCAACACATGACGCGGTCCAATGTCAACGTCGCTCGCTTGGGTGTCAGGATCGGCAACAACGAGATCGAGCGAGCGGTGGAAAGCGAACACATTGCCACGACCATCGCCACACACAATGTTTCGCGAGGTGTTGCGGTCGATCACCAGCAGCGACGACGCCGCGCATTTGCCTGGACATTTGTACGAAGCGACCAACTCCATACGCAACTCCTTTGCGTCGGAGACAACCGACTTCCATTCCCGCAGCGTTCCGTCGGCGCAGCTCGTGAATAGCGAGCTGTTGTCGTGAGCGGACTCCCGCGCTCCCCACCAAAGCTTCATGATTCTCGATGGATGCGCCTTCCAGGAGTATTTCAACTTCGCAGTGGCAATCTCAATAATCGAGACGACGCCCGTCGAGTCCCCACCGAGTAGCATTTGATTGCGCGCGTCCATCGTGAACGTCGAGAGGTTATTCGAAACTCGCGGTCGCGGTTCCTGTTCTTCTCCCTCCTCGTGTTCCCCTTCTCCGATTGTATAGAACAGCGATGACGTGTGCGTTTTCAGGTCAAGCTGAAAGATTTGGCCAAGCTCCGACGCCACGAACCCGATTTCTCCGTGGTCCTGGTGCACGACAATGTCGCGAATGCTGAGCGTGTTGCTCTTCCCCTTGCCGCCCTTCGACTCCGACACATACAGGTGCTTGTTTGCGTCCGTGAACAATGGGATGCTTTGGCAAAAGGCATCCGACGTCGACGACGTGGATGTGATCTGATCGCGCAGCTGCCAAAGCTTGACGGCTCCATCGGTTCCCCCCGTGGCGACAATGGACTGCGAAGGGTGCACGGCGACGCGCCATACGTGTTTCCCCATGTGGCCCTGCAGGCTCGCGATGCAGTTGCCCGCGAAGTCCCAGATCTTACACATCGCGTCTTCGCTCGTGGTCGCGAGACCAAACGCGCAGAACTTGACATCCCACAGACGCGCTGTGTGACCCCACGCGCGAAACACGGAGCGAAAGTCGCTGGACAACAAGGCTTTCGATGGCGCATCAGCAGTGTCCGATTGCAAGCGGTTCATGAACGCCAACGTTTGCTCCGTGCTTTGGAGAAAGCCGCTCGCAGCGTGTGCGCTGGTTGCCTTGTCCGGGAAATCGCTTGCGTCACGATTCGACCAGAGCTGAACGGTGCGGTCATCCGAGACCGACGCCAACATGGACGCATCGCTGGACCACTCAAGCTTGAACAGCACGCCGTCGTGGGAGTGCAGGCGTTGCGCTGGCACCACCGCCGTGTCGCTGGGACCACCACTACTTCCGGAAGCAATGGGTTTCCACAGCAGAATTTGCTGGAACACCGTGCCCGACGCCACCACCAAGTCCCCGAGACGTCGCCCGTGGAACGCTAGCGCATACAAAATGCATCGCTCGGCGCACTGCACCGTGTGGAGCACTCGGTCTTGGTCGGCGTCCCAGATCTGAATGTAGTTGTGCGCCAAGCCGACAGCAAGCAGCGGGAAGTTAGACGTCCCTGTGTTTCCTTCATGGGAGAGGATCTGCACGTCAAACACCCAGTCGCCAAACACTTTCGTGGCTTTCTTCCCAAAGCGCTGCAGCTCCTGCTGAGCGGATGCCTCGTGTGGGGTTTGCGGGAGACTGTGGAAGCACGCCACGCGCTTCTGTCCGAAAAACACACCCACGTTGCGAAGCGCATCCGATCCCACCACACTCGACACTACACACAGAATAAGTCGCACATACACAAACACATTACTATCGCATGCACAATCCCAGCTAGACGAACGCGTGCGTAGTATCCTGTGCAAAACACAACAGCGTACCGAAG
This sequence comes from Globisporangium heterothallicum, assembly GCA_023334155.1. Classification (NCBI taxonomy): domain Eukaryota; phylum Oomycota; class Peronosporomycetes; order Pythiales; family Pythiaceae; genus Globisporangium; species Globisporangium heterothallicum. The sequence goes on from JAASGH010000114.1 coordinate 1,922, forward strand.
TCACCTCCATGCAGGATGCCGCGGGTCATGATGTCATGCTGCGCGACGAGCTCCCCCGTGCGCGTCTCGTAGAGGTAGACTGTGGAGCCCACGCCAACGTACAGCAGCGAGCCGTCGTCGGAGAAATGCACGAGCGTCACTGCGCCAATGTACTCCTGCTTCTCGCAGAGCGCTGGTGTCGTCTTGTCCGCATCGTGGAGCAGCACGCTTGCAGCCATTTTGGTAGCACGGAATGGACAATTCTGAATGGTGGAAACGCGCAAATGCACTGACATGGCAAAAGTCGGGTGGATCGATTGGCCATTTGCCTCTTTACTAAGCGTTTCTGCCTCTATAGTGTTCAACTCAAGATTCTTACAGCTTGCTTTCCATACTTAATATACGTTCTGGTGAAGGATTGTTGGTGGATAGTCGTTACTAGAGGAGACGAAACATACTGGTGCCCTACCGGTATTCCTCCAACTCCATAAATTGCATGACCTCTCTGTCTCCATGCATCAGCAGATATACACAGGGTATGCACATGTGGAGGGATCTGACTCTTTCAGGAAAATGTAGCCATGTCGAGGAGCAACATGGATGCACACACTGCAGCACGAGTGCTTCAAGAATCCTTGACAAATAGAATAATTTAGGGTGTAGCTGTAGAGAGTTCAAGAGCTACGGTGGGAGTGCAGTGTCCGCATCGACTGTGCCATTTCCCTATCCAGACTTCGCCTTCGTGGGGGACGCAAATTCCCAGGACTGCCACAGATTTTGCGTCGATTGCTTGCGCAAAGGAGCCAGTCGACGCGCACTGGACTCCATCGACACGCCCACTTCGATCCCCGTCATGTCCAATTCGTCTTCCACGACGACTTCTTCGCCGTCGCTGTCGTCGTTCGCGTCGATTTCTTCGATGTGAATGATCGTGGTCGTGTCACCATCACTCGGATGAGCCGACGCACGGTACCCGGGAGCATGGAAAGACAGTTTCCGCTGCATGGCTTTCTGTTGGTCCTGCTTGACCTGCTCTTTGTATGCCTGTTCGTGCGCCATCCGTTTCGAGAAGACGGGTTTCTCGACCTGCACCATCCTCATGATGCTATTACCCTTTCGGAACTCGATCTTGCTCTTGCTTGGATCGGCGATCGCTGAAAAGTTTTCCGGCTCCAACGCGTTTCGAATGACCTTGAAGCTCAACAGCGGCGGGATCGTCGCGTTCTTCAGAAAGAAACTGCGCACGCGCATAAACGGCGACTTACTGCACGACACGCACTTTGGGATCGCCGAGAACGTGTGGGCGGCGAGAAGCCGTGCAAACTGGTCGAGTACATCCTTGCGATGCTTGATCACGTCGGGTTCGCGGGAGCTCAGTAAACGCCGGCGCGGGAACTCAAACCTGTTGAGCGACTGGGAAAACCATCGGCAGCCAAAGCATTGCGGCACCATGCAGCGCTCGAAGAACTCCATGAGATCTTCTTTCAACTCGAGGAACTCGGAATACCGGCGATGCACGATCCACTCCAGATTCGAGTTGGCGAGCACCGCTCGGATCGTGTACGACGTTTTCCCGTGGATGTCGGCGACATCGATGATCCCGACGAGCATCTTTGACGCCATGCTGTTGGGTCCGCATGAGATCTGCGAGTACGTGCTGTCTTCGATCGCGTTCTCCATACTCCTGGCGGGTCAAGAATCGGGACGGAAACCGCCTTTGCCAGACACGTGTATGTGCTTGGCGAGAAAGGCGTCGTTTTTACGTTGCGCCGGGTTGAGAAATGCAACCACGCGCCGGTCATTCTCATGTGACGGCGACGATCGCGAGGCGGTATTGTTAGATCTCGGAAAAGAGCCACTTTGTGCAACGTTGATGGCGACTATTTTGAGCAGGATAAGAATGCCTCCACACACACTCTCCTGTCGAAGTCGCCATAAATAGAGGATATCAGCAAAAAAGAAAACCTTGCTGTCGTGAGCAAGACTCGGTTTGCAAACGATCGCACATTCGCAGCGCTCCCTCTTCGTCGAAAGATCCGATCTGAACGCGTCGTTAATGTGCACACCGCATCGCTCTGGGTGCATGGTCCCGTTTCTGAGGAACGCTCCGAGAAGCGCACCTCCTCCACGACTCGGTCTATATTTGTCGACCAACGCGATGGATTGCATGCTGCAGATCCGTCCACGAAGATATGGTCCAAGAAAGAGCGCATGGAGTGATGTGGTTGATGCCATTGGATCGCATGGTGGTGATGATGGCGAAATGAGCGGACTGGATTTTCGCTTCCCCCAAACAGCTCAGCATCTCGTCCCACAAATGTGGTGGTCGCAGCATTGTGCAACTGGCAACGAGACACATGCTGGCGAGCAATGCAACGAAAGAGACAATGGATTGGCGATGCATGCATTTCAAAGAGGTTCGCACTCGTTGCTGTTATATGTGACAGTGGCTGAGTTTCTGAGCTCTGGTGAAGCTAATTATGCACTTTTAAAAGGCCACTTGGAAAGTTCTCTCGATCCAGCTGGCTTCAGTTGTGAGGGTAGGACTGGTACACTGTGCCGCTCTCCCACATCTGACTTTCTTCGACTCGATTGTTATGTGACCTTTTTTTCGACGAGGAAAAAGCAGCGCACATCCCATACAAACTCCCATACAAAATCGCCACTCCGTCTCTGCAAAAGTGTCGCCACTCACGAAATAACCTTCCCACAGGCAACCTGCCTGCCTCTACATCTACGTCCGCATTTCCTTTCCGCAGCACATTTGCTTACTCAAAGCATAGGAGAACATGTCGGTGATGGCGGCGGAGCGATCGTCCACGACGTCCGAGTCGGCGAAAGAAGCTGCAGTGTCTGGTGCAACCAGCACACCAGTCGGTGTGGAAGGCAATGCGGAAGGAGGGATCGTGTCCGAGGAGTCCAACGCGCTCGTGAAAGCAAATGAGCACGAGGATGCAGAGGAGCAGGAAGATACCGACGGAGTAGCGGGAGACGAAGACGAGCAGGAAGCAGCGACGGATAGTGACGCGGACGACAATCAGTTTATGGATGCGATCGAGAATGAAGCGGACGACAGTGCTGACCGTGTGACTGAGGAACCTGCAGCTGGGATTGTGACCGAGTCCGTAACGGTTGAGAAGCCGGTTGTTGGAGGAGATAAAAATGGTGGAGACGATCACCATCACCAGAACAACCAAGTTTCTACCAAGGACGCTGAACATCCTACTGACTCCCTCTCGACACCAGGTGGCGTTGATGCTGCGAGTGCGACAACGGAGCAGAAGAAGCCTGCGCAAGTAGTGGTCGGAGACGCCACTCCTCGACCGATCGTCCAGCGCACGCCAAGTAGCAGCAGCAAGCCGTTTGTGCCGCTTCCAGCGTCGAAGAACTGGCGCACGATGGCGCTTCGATCGAATGGCAAAATCAACCGCATCGTGCAGGCGGCGCTTCTGAAAACGCTGCTCCATGCGATTCGACGAGGATCGGTGGAAGGCGTGCGCGTCGCAATCGAGCGAGGCGTGGCGCTGCAATACGTTGACAGTCGAGGTCGAAATCTGATTATGTGAGTGGGGAATCCTGTCGGTTGTTGTTGTTTAAAAATCCTTTTGTGCTGATGGTCTTTGTGCTCGCGTAGGCTTGCGGCGAAATGCGACACCGATGCGCGATTGCAGATTGCGATCATCTTGTCTGATGCCGGCTGCGATATCAACCACAAAGACCAGTTGGGATGGAGCTGCTTGCATTACGCCTGGTGAGTTTGTTTTGTATGCTTCTGCGGTAGGGATTCAATGTCCAGCGTCGTGACGACTCCGTTCTCGTGTATAGCGCCAGTGGAGCTCTCGACGTAGCAACAGAGCTGATTCGACGGTATGGCACACGCCGTCATCCTTCAGATCTCTAGATGTGATTACATATGCTGACCATGCTTCTTTTCACTGATCGCAGAGGTGCTCGAGTGGAATACAATCCGTACGGCTACGGTCCAGAAGACTTCATCATCCCAAAGGTTGCGCGTGCGAAAAGTCTGTTGCAGCACACGGAGCAACTCCAGCATGAGGCAAGTGTCAAGTCTTGCTGGGATTACTTCCGCAAGAACGCCAAGAAGACCGGATACAGCGTGAAGTGCCGCTCGGTGCGTTGCATCTACTCCCTGCGATGAATCAAGCTCGTCAACTCACTGCGCCAACGCTGACCTATCTCGTTTGATTGTGGCAGCATTGTGACTTAGGCAAGCCTTTGAAGATCACATTCGAAGCACCTCCTGGCCACAGTCCGCTGGATCGCATCCGTGTGATCGACATGAACTCGGATGTTGCGCTGTGGCTGCAAGTGTCAAAGAACTTCAGCATCCCACCAGGAACTGTTGGGTCGATCACCCTCGACTCGGAAACTCTTGATCGACCTTCCCTCTACAGAGTGTTTTATGAGAAATACGAGCCGACTCCAATAAAGCTGCCCGCTGAAGTGGCCGAAAACAACTTCAGCATCAGGAACTTGGACACTGGAACCACTGTTTCCGTGGGGAGTGTGAATGACTTGGTCTTGCGTGAGCTGAGCAGCACTCGCAATGCAAGCAAATCGAAGAAATTGTCGCATTCATCGAGGTGCGTTTGCGGTTCTGCTGCAAAGAGGACTGGGTGTGTGCTTACGCGACTAAACATGTCCTTTCTTGTGTGCAGGGAAGCGCCAAACTCCCAGAAGAGCACAATGCCTCGCCGATTGTCCACAACGTAAGTCCACATGCAGGTTCTCCCTGTGTTTTCAAAAGTGCAGAGTTTAACGCGACCACGGCAAACAATTCACAGGAGATTCCGTGAGCTCGCAGAAGCGGAGCGAGAATCCGGCGAGGAAGCAGAAGATGCCGATTTTTCAGCTGACGAAACGATCACGATGACTGAGATCGCTGAACACCCAGCTGTCACTAGCATTACCGGAGTCTACAAGATTGTGGGCATGGCAATCGTGAGTGTCTCTACGCTGAAACGAGTGAAAGCAAATGAATATGAAATTGTCGTCAAAAACAGCGGGGCGATGGGGCTTCACCTGGTAGGATTGCTTGCATGCAATCTGTTCTGGTCTTGCGCTCGAATGCTGATGCTATTCCCTGTTGCCCTCGTAGGAACCGAAGCGGGACACATCGAAGAGATCCACTCAGCTTATTGTTCGCCGAAGCTCTGGTCAGACTGCCGCGGTGAATCCCGGAGATAGCTTGGTGGCGATCGGAAGAGCCAACATTGAGCATGCCGGACTGAAGCACACCCTGTGGGAGCTGAACGCATCGAAGCGACCTCTTGTCCTTCGCTTCCGACGAGGAAACGTGAATGAGAAGAAAAGCTTGTTCGCCAGCATCCGCAAGCTCTCTGGTCCGCGATCACTAGCTGCCATCGCTGTTTAGTACGCTGGTGCGCCAACTGGAAGACATATTAGAGTAGGAGAAAACGGAAGAAGAAGCGCGATGGATTTGTGCTGCGTGGACGATGATGAGCGCGTAATTGTAATAAACTGTGAATGTTAAGACGAAGGAAAGAGGAGTTTTGTATCCATGAGGGTACATTTGTTGGCCGCAGGATATGTGTGATCTTACAGCATGGGGTGTCCTTTCTCAACGTGGCAGTAATGGAACGATTTTCCTCGGCGAGCGCAAAACGCACAGAGTTTCCGAGGAGTAGAGCAAACGTCAACCACATGCTGCGGATGGTGCTGTTGGGAGGGGAGAGAGTTGATATTCGGTACAGTCAGTTGCCACCCCACCTTTGACGAATTGGGTCAGCAAACCTACCTTAAAATGCTCCAGCAAATCATCCGGGTGGACGTCCATCGTCGTCTCGTGCTCTGGATCGTACACAGTCACAGGGTCTACCGTCATCACCACCATATGCGCATCGAGTGAGTACTATCCTTTCCCCGCACTTGGTTCAGTGTCGGCGCATCTCACGGCGCTTACAACGAAAACCCACCTGCTTGTTCCTTTGCCCGCCACGCATACCACACCTGAGCTTCCCACCACGCTGGCTCCTCTGATCCAGCATTTTGATACTGTCCACATGCATAACCGAGTCAGCAACGAAAAGGAGTTTCCACACTGCATCGTTTTGATTCCACGCACCGCAACCGCGACGAAGGATCCGGGACGCAGATTGCTCGCCCACTCTTTCACTTGCAGACCAAACACTTTCGGCGCGCGTCCTTTTTTATACGCGTCTCGCAAGAGCCACTCGCCGTCTTTGCCGTTCGCGCGCTTGCGAATCCACGGCTCATGCTGATGGAACTTCCACGTGTTGGGCAAAATCGCTTGCGCAGGGTCGTTCGGGTCGAACGAGACCACGCCGAAGGTCCAGTGCGCGAACTCGCGGCGCATTTGAGCTGTCTTGTACCCCGTGTAATACACGAGGATTTGATGCACCTAGACAGACAGGCAAGCGAGACCGGTAAACGCGACGGAATCAAGTCAACATGGTGGGGGTTTAGGATGTTCGTGGCTGCTGTGGTGACGCACGCAATTCATCTGGACGTGGAGGTAGCGAGCCCAACTCTCGCCTGTTTGTTTCTTGTCTTTCAGGACGATCTCCGTCCGTGACGGCGCCGATACAAACTCACGGGTGCCACGCTCGGCGACCGTTTCCATCTCTGTCTTCATCGTTTTGCTGACCTGTTTGTTCACAAGATGGACACACACACACATGAGCATTTTACCATCGATCGCTGACTGTTCTGTGGTAGAAGGGATCGCACCATGCTGAGTCTTGCGATCTCCACTGGGAGCAGGTACCCCGCGACGATCTGCTTGACTTCAATGTCAAACAACTGCAGGTTCGAGACCACCTGGCATTGGACTCGTCGATTGGCGATCTTCTTCTTCTTTTGCGGTGTCGGCGTGCTACTCTCACCCGCTGCAATGGCAGCAACAGCAGCACGGCACCGCGTCTTCGTTCCGATTGAAGCGGCGATCTCTTCACTCGCGACTACGACGACAGTCGGAGCAGTCTCCTCACTCTGCACTTCGAAAAGCAATGTCTTCTTCTTCTTCTTCTTGCTGCCAAGGTTTTTCTGGAAATACGCGCTCTGCAGACGCAAGAAGCAGGAGCACACCTCGCGCTTGTTGCAGCTGCGCGTGTGGATCATCTTCTGCGTGTCCTGCGGCAGCGCATCGACGGCGCGCGGCTTGCCTGCACTGGCCGACGGCGAGATCTTCGGGTGTTGATGCGGAAGCTCTTCCATTGTTGTGAGCAATGATGCCACAAGACGCAGGAAAAATGGGTTTGGTTGATCGACCCACCCGCTGCGACTGGTACCCGGGTCGCTCAGCACCACTAAGTTCGCAGCGAGAGCAATGTGGTGCATAATCCGGTTAAGTGCGATGCCAGCTTTTCACGATTCGCTTGGTTCGCATTTCCGAGCAACAAAAATGTGGGCAGCAGCACCATCCGCGACGTCGCTGCCATGGCGCATTGCTGCGACTGCGGTCTCTGGACGCAATCGCGTGGCGCGCTTTGCATCTTCGTCGCCATCTGCGGCTGCAAGCAGCAAAGCGAAGGTCGCTGCAGTCAGCCGCGTGCGTGGGACGCGCGACCTACTCGCGGATGACGCCGAGCAGCACCAGCGTGTGCTTCAAGTGCTGCAGCAAACCGTGGGGTGCTACGGGTTCCGACCGGTTCGAATATGTATATTGCTGCTGTGGTAGAGCGATTACGAGTGAGGAAAGACAGATGCAGCGGCACTGATAGTCGTGTGTGTTCGTGTGCTGCAGATCCAAACGCCGTTGCTGGAGTACACCGATTTGTTCTCGCGCTCGCTTGGCGATGGCTCGGATATTGTGATGAAGGTTGGTCGATTGGTCGTCAGGACCGATTTCCATGCACCTCCACGAAGTGTACAGGAGACTCACTGCCGGTGTGCGCGTGGCTGTGCTTGTGCGTTTGCAGGAAATGTACACGTTTCAAGACAACTCGGGCAAGAGTGTGACGTTGCGACCGGAAGGCACTGCAGGTACAGTCTGCAGAAACAGCGGAGGGACTCTTTGTTCCCCACTGCTGCGCTCTGGTCTCGCAGTCTCTCTGACGCTTCCGTTGTGTGTCCGGCAATAGGTATCATTCGCGCATTGCTGAGCAACAGTTTGATGTTCTCGCTTCCGCAAAAGCTGACGTACGCTGGGAGTATGTTCAGGTGCGTTTTGTTGAAACCAGTGCGTTTCGCGATGCATGCGTGATAGTGTGTGCTTCCACTGACAGAGCACTCCGCTATGTTAGATACGAGCGTCCACAGCGTGGTCGATACCGCGAGTTCCAGCAATTCGGTACGTGCTGGAGCTGTTACTGTTGACCATGGAATTATTCCTTAACTAGTGTGCACGCCTTCACGTTGCAGGTGTCGAGTTTGTGGGTTCGTCCGGACCATCCGTTGACGTCGAAGTAGGTTCCGTTTGCAATGAACCGGGAATCTCCATCCATGCAGTCTAGTTGACGTGGCTTATCGCATGTGTGCTAGGTGATCGCGATGGCGTCGGATGCCTTGCAAGCTTTGGGAATCCGAAACAAAGCAGTTCTGGAGCTTAATTCGCTCGGGGATGCGGAAAGGTATGGATGGGAGCTCCCCAAGCTACGAAACGGATCCTCACGATCCGCTCTTCTGTGATGTTGCGACTTTGTAGCCGTGGACGCTATCGGGTTGCCTTGGAAGAGTTCTTTTCGCAGTACAAAGATGAGCTCTCAGCTGACAGCATCAATCGGTATGTTACCATGCCGATTCCTTTAGCATACGCCATCGGAAAAGACTAATCTTGTGCAGTCTCGAGCGTGGCAGTGTTCTGCGCATTTTGGATTCCAAGAGCGAAGTGGACCAGAAATTTGTTGCGGACGCTCCCCGTTTGGACGCGTTTTTGTCCAAAGAAGCCTCGCAGCGCTTTGACGCGGTGGTGAGCGGTCTCGACGCGCTCGGCATCAGCTATCGCCACAACTCACGTCTCGTGCGAGGACTGGTGCGTTGAAAAACAAGTGTGGCAACGTTGAGTGGCTGTTTTGTGCTTTCTCCCCATGGTCTGGACTGACAGACGCGTGCGTTGCAACACAGGATTACTACAGCCACACTGTGTTTGAGTTTGTTGAGAAGTTGTCGTTCGATGAGGATGACGAAGATGCGAACCAGGGGGACGCTGGGAGTGGGGGGATCGCTGTGCTGGCCGGTGGATGCTACGACAACCTCTCGGAGACCTTGGGCGGTCCCTCAGTGTCGTGCATTGGCTGGGCGGCGGGAGTGGATCGCCTGCACCTGCTTCGTGAGACCGCCGTCGAGCGATCCAACACCATCGCGGTATGTAAACGTCGTATTGCGTTATGCACGTATTTCGACCTGGGGTGGTCAAGCAACTCATGCGGTTCTTTTAGGTCGTTCCGGTGCTTGTCGGCGAGGACCAAGATGCCGTGCTTCACGAGTCTATGCGGGTAGCCCATGTAAGTCGTTTCTATGATGCTGGCACTGTCATGGTAGGTTTCTAGATCCACGTGCACTCACCAAAACGCCATTGCCATGGACTGCATACCCTATAGGATCTGCGCCAGCGTGGACTCACCGTTCATTTCTGCCACGGTCGAGGCAATCTCAAGAAACAGATGAAGGTGCTACCTTCGTGACCCGCTTTCGTTACTTTCGGCACTTGATTTGAGTGCATTCACCTTGAAATTGCATTGGACGTTTGTAGGCTGCGGAGAAGTATGGCTGCTTGCATGCTGTGATCCTCGGAGGCGAAGAGGTGAAGAACAAGTGCGTGAAGGTGAAAAACCTCGCGAGACGGCAAGAAGAGCAGGTCGCATTGGACGGACTGCAGGACTTCCAGTTTGTCTAGGAAACGTGGCTGCACCGCCCGTCACTCTTTTTGAGCCTCCACATGGAGAATCTGGATGCAGCAATACACACAATAGAGCGATCCACTGCATGATATAGAATTTTCACGTTGGTTTCTTTTAACGACGAGTACGCAAGCTCTTTATCGTTCAAGGTCCTGGTTGTTGGCATCTCCGAAGTCATCTCCTCCCGCCTCCAGCTCGTGCAGCTTGCGTTTCTCGTCCTCGAGAAGCTGCTCGAGCTGCAATTGGCGTCGCTGTCGGGCTTCCAGTCGTCGCTGCTTCTTGTCTTCTTCTTCACGCTCTTGCATGTCGATCATCCACTGGTACTTGGAATGCGTGAGTCCCAAGAAATTCGCGACGACTTCGCCAGCAAAGTCCAGTCCATCGTAGGTTTTCTCGCCCGACCAGCACACCCACGTCCACGCCTGCTTCACCATGTCTGAGTAGGAAGTGGTGCTATTGCTCTCCTCCCTTTCCTCTGGAGTCTCGACCTTGGTTTCACGATGTAGTAAACGCTGCTGCTGTTCTTCTTCCATAGACTGCTGGTGGCTGGTACAACTACAACTGCTGCTGCTGGGGTGGTTCATACAGAGCTCCGAGTCTTGCATCATGGTAGAGAATCTGGTTGGAGTAGTGGTCGCTCTGTGTGCGTTTTGAGGGCAAAAATGAACAAAAGTTGGGTATGCTCGATGCTGCTGACAGCAATTCGGCTACTATTTCTGCAGGAAGTCCGTTTCAATTTCCAATTTGATCACTCCTCCAGGATGAAGCAGAGAAGAAACGGACAGGATCCACAATAAATGTGAGGCAGCTTGGAACAGGACAACACATCGCTGACACCTGGTGCTTCTCCTCCTGCTTGGATGCCACCATTTCTTCTTCTTCCTCGTGCCCTTTGCCTTCGTGGCCGCATCGCGCGTTGTCGACTAAAGGCACGCTATTGGTGCTGGTCTGTCGAATCCTTTTGTGGACATTGGACGCGATGCCTTGGTCCTTTACTTGGTATCTCGTGCGATGCAGTATGTGGGAGGGTCTGTATTCTAGTGCTGTCGGTGAGTCGTCAGTCAGCCAGCAGTATAATGTGCACAGATGCCTTTTTTTGCCGTTGTGCATTTGTATGCGCTTTTACTGCCTGTCAGTGAATCACAGCAGAATCCGACAGTCCATGATGCCGATTAGTATTTCCTCTCTTGCAGATGTGAATGTGAAGCGACAAAAAAAAAAGATGTCACACAGAGAAATGGTCATCTCGAAAGAAAGAAAAAAAAGAGGGGATCTTTCGATGTGTGTGTGTGGCTACAGCAGTGGTTCTCCCAGACCCACATGCCATCAGCAACAACAAATAATGCACTTTACAGTAGAATCCCCATCATCAGCTCCGAGGAGAGAAGCCTGCAAGACTTGATATCGAAAGGGTGCGTGTGTGGAGTGCCACCAGCGCCACCGACAAAAGCGTGTCCATTTCAAAGTCGCCAAGTGCACGATCGTCAAGCCATCAAGCACATCGTCTCGCAAAGGTAGCCCAAGCGTAACCCAAGCGCGTACTGTCGGCATCCTCTAAAGTGGTGGAGCTCTGAACGCGGGAAAAAGATCCTCAATTCATTGAATTGGTCAATACAACAATCCATATAAACGCCATTCATTTTCCCCAATTCAGATCAATTCAAACGCACACTCGTTTTTCCACTTGGCAAAAAGAAAGCTTGCGGAGTGGGCAGGACAAGTCTGCGCGGCAATTTCCTTTGCTAGTGACAAGTTGGCCGACGAAAGCGCGGAAAGTAACCAACCGACTTTGACTCCGATTATTGGACGCTCGGACCATGGACGCTACACCGCAAGGTCAGTGCCGAACGACGTATACATGTATGCATGCAGAGTGCAGGGTCGCGAGTATGGATGAGAGCAAAAGAATCCATCGAGACATAGTGAGCATTGGAGCAAGGACGGCATTGCAACAGTTCGACTAGTCTGTCGGGTTACGCGCCATTTTTCCGAGCGCGGTTCTTGTTCGGATACGCTCTGCAGCAATGGGTACTCAACCCCGATGGGTCTCAATGTGGTCAACTGAGTTTCGATGCATTGTTGTTTGTTGTGTGCGCGCAGCTCCATCCCCTGGAGGCTTCGTGAACAGCGGCGCGGTCCACACACCACAAGCAGCGGTTCTGCAAACTGCGGCAGTGCAACAGCAGCCGCCGCAAAAGGTACATGATGGCTTGTCTTGCAGCGAATCTCCACCGTATTCTTTACTGTGTGTGCTCACTTTCATTTTTCTGTCGGGTTGCTACTGTATAACGCTTGGATGCGGATTAGGAAGCTGAAGGTGGTGGTGATGACGACGATGGAGGGCGTCGTAAGCGCCGAAAGGGCATGAAAAACGTGAAATACGTGGAAGAAGATGGCTCGGAAAGCGAAGAAGTCATCGCTACCGAGAAAAAGCGGAAAGCGCGCCAATTGGATTATCAAGTGCGAACGGTGCGTTAGATCCAGGAGAAAAAGGATTATGCTAAGCAGCATGGCGGAGGTTACGCTCACACCTGCCGTATATGTCTCAATGCTTTAGGACGCGAAATACCCGCAACTGGATCAAATCGTTGGGAGACGCATCAACAAGCGCAGCGGGCTGACCGAATATTTGTGCAAATTCGTCGGTCGGTCGTACCTGCACCTGTGGTGGCTCACGTTCGCCGAACTGGAGCTTTTCATCCCCGAAGGGTACCAAAAGCAGCACCGCGTGCAAATCTACGACCGTAGACTGCGTCGCGAAGGGTACCAAGACTTCGACGACGTCGATGACCTCGAGGCGAATAAAGTGACCGTCGAGAAAATCTTGAGCCACCGTGTCGACCTGCGCGACAGACTTGACGACCAAATCGAAAAACGTCGCCAGGAGCTCCCGTTCGCGCCAACGTTTCCTCGTGTAACCGATTATTTCCTGCTGAGCAACGCCGATGTGCTCCCGGAGCGGATGGCAGGGATCGTGAAAAAGCTCTTGAATGAGAACGGCGGCGAAGTCTTCGAGCACCCGGTCGACACAGAGTATGTAGGCGCACTCGCTGTTCACGCCAACCTCGCTTTGGTCACTAATGGCAGCAATTTCTCTGTGTGCAACTCGTAGGGAAATCCCGGATTACCTGAATGTTATCTTGAACCCAATGGACCTGGGGACAATTGCTGCTCGCCTGTCCAGAGAGAACTACTATGTGGGTCCCGCTGCTGCCTCGTTGTTTATATCGGACGTGCGCCTGGTGTTTGCGAACTGCAAAGAGTTCAATACTGCCGAATCCGACATTTGGTTGATCGCGGACGACCTCTCGAAAAGCTTTGAGAAATGGATTTACGACTGGATCTTGTGTCCCTCGGCGTGGTTGAAACTGGAGCCAACATTGGACAAAGAGGCAGACAAGCAGCTCGCAGACGAATTCCGGGACGATGGAGAAGATAGTTACGATTTGTGGTCGCCCTGGGAGACTGGGTGCACGATCTGCCGGAAAAACGACAACAGTGAGCAATTGCTGCTCTGTGATCGATGCGATGGGGAGATTCACATGTACTGCTCTACACCAGAGATCACGGAGTTACCTGCCGACGAATGGTTTTGTGCATTCTGTGAGGTGCGCACCGAGTTTGAGAAAAAGGCGGGCAGCATCAAGGAGGAGCAAGCGAAGCAAAGCGAAGCGAAGCTCTCGCAATCGGAGGTGACCGAGGCTGCTGCGGATGGCGACGAGAAGAAACCTTCTGCGTCGCCAAAGAAAGCTACAGTCCCTTCAGCATCATCTGCTATCCCAAGCATCCTGCGCGAAGCAGTGGGGGTTGAAGGCAAAAAGTACAATCGCAAGTCTGCAGTCGCTGGTAGCGCCAGCAGCGGTCATTCTGCTACTGCAAAGCTGGAGAATGGTTCTGCCAAACCGAATGATCGCGCGACCGTCTTCCTCGTGAAGTGGCTCGGCGTGTCCGTGAAATATTCAACCTGGGAACGACCAGAAGATATCGGCGATGACGAGCAAATTCAACGATATTTCAAGTTCAGCCGGATCCCCACGCAAAAAGAAATCATGGAGACCACGTGCCAACTACCCTGCTGTGCAAAGCGAAACCAATACCTGCTCAATACTGGGATCCAGAAATGCTGTGATAAAGATCGGTTCTGTACACTTGGGTGGCGCCATGAAGGAGACTGCAGTCGCGAAATCAGAGCTCTCGAGAAGGCATACGGGACCAAAGAGTATCTGAAGTTGAGGATGGTGGAGCAAGTGAAAGCGCAGCTTTACGCATTCCATTGCCTTTTGAACAACCACACGCCCGACCGAGATGTGCTGAAACAGTGCGGCGTGTTTACCAACGCCTATGTGTGCAAGAAACAGTATTTGGTTGGCACCGCCAAAAACGCCAACGAAGAGGAAGATGAAGATTACTCGGAAGATGAAAATGCTGAATCGTCGGATGAGGAGTACGACGATGATGAGATCCCACCATTTCGTCCGCAAATGTACCCTGGATTGATCGAAGCGGACGATGACGAGGATGAGGACACTTTTTCGTCCAAGAAGAAACCCGAAGAAGAGGTCAGTGAAGTGCTAGGCTCGATTGTCGAGCATGTCGCGTTCGGGTACCCGACGGAGCTAGTTCCAACTCCTTCAAAGGAGAAGTACAGCTCTCGCTTCCAGCCAACCAGCTTCAACGGTCTCTCCACGTTCAGCGAGTATTGTGTGGCGTTGCGGCGAACGCAGTTTGGGCTTGGGATGCGTTTGGGTGTTGCCGACAACGAGAATGCGTCGGTGCTGGGATTCCAGAACCTCCCAGATGGCTCAATTGGTCCAGCGGAGGCGTCGCAAGTGATATCTGTGGGCGATGTGCTCGTGGGCGTGAACAACTTGTATGTTGGCGGGCTGGCGTTCAAAGAGGTGATCGCAGTCATCGGTCGCTCCTCGAATGTTGTTCTCTTCCACTTCCATTCACGCCGCGCTGCGGTTATGTATCCACCGTACTGCCAAGCACGACAAGCAACTCTTCAGCGCGACAATGCGCTCGAAGATGCAGCAAGCGAATCGGACTTCATCACGTACAGTTACAACAGGTACAAACCAATGCTGAAGGTCGGTTCGACTCCAGCATCGTCCCTGTCAGAAGCATCGAACGCACTCGTGAATCAGTCGAACTACATCTCGCCCAATGGTCCAATGCAGCACCTGTACGCCGGCATCATCGACAACAGCATTGATCCGCACGAACATTTCGCGAGTTTCCTTCCTGCCAGACGGATGAAAGACAGCAATCAGGGCAGCGGTGGCGGGAACGAGAAAACTGAATTCATTCCGTATGAGCAATCGCCAACGTATAAAGGTGGAAGGACTTTGCGAGCATACCAAGTGGAGGGGTTGAACTGGATGATTTCCTGCTTTAAAGCCCAGCGATCCTCCATTCTCGCAGATGAGATGGGACTGGGGAAAACTGTCCAAGTGGTTTCGTTCATCGAGCATCTAAGGACCGAAGAATCCATTCGCGGTCCGTACCTTATCGTAGTCCCGCTTTCGACGATCCAGCATTGGCGCCGAGAAATTGAAAGTTGGACTGACCTTAACGTGTGCGTGTATCACGACGTTGGGGACCGCAGCAGTCGCTTCACGGCCAAGGACATGCGCGGCATCATTCGCGACCAAGAGTGGTATTATCCAGGGTTGGGCAACTCGATTTTCAAGTTCAATATCCTATTGACAACGTTCGAGACGCTTTTGGCCGATTTCGAAGAGATGGAGCAAATCCACTGGCGGTTGATCGTTGTGGATGAAGCCCACCGTCTGAAAAGCTCCGGATCTCGAGTGTTGAAGCAAATGCGCACGTTCCGCTGCGACCGCAAATTGTTGCTCACTGGTACACCACTTCAGAACAACATTCAGGAGTTGTGGGTGCTGTTGAACTACCTGGAGCCGGTGAAGTTTGGCAACATGGATGAGTTCAATGCCAGCTTCGGCAAGTTGATCTCCCAAGAGCAAGTGGAGAAGCTGCAAAAGCTATTGGGACCGTACATCCTCCGTCGTGTCAAAGAAGATGTCGAAAAGAGTATTCCGCCGAAGGAGGAAACCATTATTGCCGTCGAGCTCACGACGCTGCAAAAGCAGTACTACCGTGCGATTTATGACAAGAACAAGAGCTTCCTGTTCAGAGGAACCAAAAACGCTCTCCCAACGCTCAATAACATCCAACTGCAGCTTCGAATGTGCTGTA
The DNA here is from genome assembly GCA_023334155.1 of Globisporangium heterothallicum. Classification (NCBI taxonomy): domain Eukaryota; phylum Oomycota; class Peronosporomycetes; order Pythiales; family Pythiaceae; genus Globisporangium; species Globisporangium heterothallicum. The sequence continues at coordinate 17,962 of JAASGH010000114.1, forward strand.
ACCATCCGTTCCTCATCAAAGGTGTCGAAGATCGAGAGCTTGAAGAGTTGGGCAATCACCCTTCCCCTGCAGAGGTGATGGACAAAGTAGTCCAATGCTCGGGGAAAATGGTGCTAGTGTCCAAGTTGCTGCCGAAATTGAAGACGGAAGGTCACAAAGTCCTCATTTTCAGTCAATTCTTGAAGCAATTGGATATGCTGGAGCGCTATTGCGAGTATAGCGGGTTCGGATACGAACGACTCGACGGATCGACGAGTGGAAGCGTGCGCCAGAACTCGATCGATCGCTTCTCTCGTCCAAACTCCAAGTCGTTTGTGTTCTTACTGAGTACAAAAGCTGGTGGTGTTGGTATCAACTTGATTGCTGCCGACACCGTTATCATTTTCGACAGTGACTGGAACCCCATGAATGATCTCCAGGCTCAATCCCGTTGCCATCGCATCGGCCAGAAGAAATCGGTTCAGATCTATCGCTTGGTGACTCGCAACACGTATGAAAGCGAAATGTTTGACCGCGCTTCGCGAAAGCTCGGGTTGGAGCACGCTATCCTCGGAACGGCATCGTTCAGTGAAACTGCGCAGGTTGAGAAACCATCGTCCGAGCAACTCGTCGAGCTCTTGAAACGTGGTGCGTATGCGTTGATGGAAGAAGATGATACCGCGTCGAAGGAGTTTGCAGACCGTGATATCGAAACCATCTTGAAAGAAAATGCGCACGTGCGCGTCATGGACCAGAATAAGAGCGAGAAAGATGGTGAAGACGGTGGTGGTGATGCAGCAGCAGTTGTCCCGAGCCATCAGCGGAAATCGCCAGCAAAGAAGCGTGTTCGCAAATCTCTCGGAGGCATGGCGGTCGATCGCTCGTCTTTCATCGCCGAAGGCTCCACGGGTGATCTCTCGGTTGACGACCCAAATTTCTGGGAAAAGGTCTTGCCTGGTGCTGTATCCGTCGAGATGCTGATCATGAAGCTTGACGATGGTAGTGCGGTCAATTCGCGTCAGTCCAAGATCAAGTTCATCAGCAATTTAGATATCGCGTTGACGGAGTTGGTGAACGAGATGAAGAATGGCAACGACGACGACTCCAGGTTCGGCGCCAATTTCGCCCACGAATACGATATCGCCATCCAGATCTTGCACGCAGTCACGACGAAATACAAAAAGGATTTTTCTTCGGACCAGCTGGATTTAGTGAAAAGCTACTTGACGAAGCTGGAGAAATCTCGCGTGCGGAGTTGTCGCGTGGCGCCTGCGAAGCGAGACGCAGAACATGGCGGCACCCCAGGCAAGAAGCGGAGATCGAAAGCTGGCAATTATGACAGTGAGGATGACGAGCTTAGTCCCGATGACGATGACGAAGAAGCCGATGCTACAAAGGGACCATCTAAGAAGAAAGGCAAACGAGGTCGTCCAAGCAAAAAGGAGGCGTCTGGTAACTCGAAGGAGAAAACCCTTTCCAGTCCAGCCCGAGGGAAAGCAGGGAGCAGGAAGAAGAGGAAGGTATCCCATGCGGAGGAGCCGGCGCCGATTCTTTTCGAAGGTGGCGTTATCAATGACAGCGATGATTTGTGCACGCTTTGCGGAGATGGCGGCTTGATTCTCCTGTGCGACGGTCCTTGCCATCGATCGTTCCACTTGGAATGCATTGGGATGCAGACCGAGCCCGATGACGACCACTGGTTGTGTCCAGATTGCTCCGCGGGACGTCACATGTGTTTGATTTGCAAACAAGTCGGCGAAATGGGTGTCGAGTTCGGTGTCATTCAGTGCTCGATGGCGAAGTGTGGACGCTTTTACCATAAGGGCTGCTTGGCGAAGCACCCGCGGGTTGAATGGGTCGGCAAGAAACGATTCCGCTGCCCGAGTCATTGCTGTCATGGCTGTTCTGCCGATGAGCAAAAGAAAGCGAGCAAGAAACCAGTGAACGTCGTCAGCTGCATCCATTGCTCCCAGGCATTCCACCCACACTGTATGGCATCAACCGAGCAATTCATGCGGTTGTCCACGAACCTCATGATTTGTGCCACTCACTTGCGCGAGAAGAAATCGCTCACGCCAGTCAAATCGGGCTCCGAAAGCGCTGCTCCTATCCGTAACGGAAATGGAGTTGCTGAACAGGGAGGAACCAGCCAAGCGAAGTCGACCAGCAATGCGCAAACAAACGGTCCCGACCACGTGGACGAAGCTGAGCGCGAAGATGAGGACGATGGCGGGGAAGTAGCATCGACCCCTGGAAAACGCAAACGTGTCAGTATCCCTTCAGCAAAGATTTGCGGCTTTTGTCATCGAGGCGATGTTGTCGCGGAGAGTCTAGTGGCCACGGAGGAAGCACCTTTGAGTAAATCGCGCCGAGCCAGTCGGTCACCAATGAAGAAAGCGAATGGGACAGCAGAGGTCCCTCCTCCTGCTTCTATCGAAGGAAGCTTCGTTGAAGCTCCCGTGCGGTTGCAGCTCCAGGACAAGTCGACCGAGATGGTGTTTGTTCACTTGAACTGTGCGCTCCACTCCCCGGAGGTGTATGTGAAGACCAATGGTGTGTTTTGCAACTTGCCGCGTGCGCTCAAGCGCGGGCGTCAGCTGAAGTGCTCCAAGTGCAAAGAAACGGGAGCAACCGTGGGGTGCGTGGTGGCGAAATGCCGCTGCAATTATCATTTACGGTGCGCGATCGAGAGCGGTGGCGAGTTTATCGGCTCCCCGTATTCCTTGTACTGCAAAGACCACGCCGCGGAAAAGCATGCCGAGCCAAAGACCTACTGTGTGTGTGGCACCGACGATCCTGCGGATGCGAGTTTATCGCTGCAATGTGCGACCTGCGACTTGAGATACCACCCGAAATGCGTCAACATGTCGGGTCGTCAAGCGGCCAGGAAGGCGAAAGAAAATTGGGTATGCAACTCGTGTGCGGAGATGAAAAGGGTGCGTGTACGATCAGCCGCCCATTTGCATGTCGACAGTGAAATATCTGGTCTTGAACTCACGTATGCTGCTTTCATTTTTGTATCTTGTAGAGCGCAAGCAAACCCGCGAAGTCGTTGCCACCGTCAGCAGCTTCCCGAAAAGCTCGTGCGTCCTCGGAACACGACGTGTCGACAGCATCGCCGCATGAAGAGGCAGAGGAGGGAGTAGAGGACGGAGAGGACGAAGAGATTGAGACACCCTCCGCTGAAAAAGTACCAACCGTATCGCCGCATGAAGGAGCAGAGGAGGAAGTCGTGGAGGAAGACGAGGAGGAGACCGAGAAACCAGCATCGAAACGCACAAGTGGGCGGTCACGACGTGCATCGCGAGGACCCGAAGCGTCTCCAGCAGCGTCTGCAAAGCCAACAGCAAAGCCACATGGACGCAAGAAGGCAAAGAAGGGGAAATTGACGCTGACCAAGAGGAAACGGTCCACAGGCGTTTCCGTGATCTCTCCGCATGAAAACCCAGTGCTCGATAGCGAGGTCTCGAGCGATGACGAGTGAAGGGAATACAAATAGACGTGCGATGGAGGTTCGCCGATCTTGTTGGTGAGTTCAATTCGCAGGATCCGCGCGAGCGTCGTTGCACTCGTATCTAATCAGCAAGCAAACACGACGTTCAATGAATGAACGAATGGAAACAAAAATGGCTTTTTAAGCGTATTGTGTGTGGACATATATATTTCATGGTGATGGACTCGTAGTTTGCGGCAACGATATGAAAAGAAAGCGACACTCAAAACTAGACTTGATCCTTTTTGCTCCCCTCGCATGGGATGCTTTTTCCCCACGTCAAACTGTGCAGCGAGTTCCAAAGTAGTGCTGTAGTAAATTCAATAAATAGAAGGACAGCCTCCGCCTCACCGTACTACACCGTCTGCATTTGCGATTTGGTTTCGTGCGCTGCATCACTGGATCGAACAGACGCCGGTGTCGCTTTTGCGACCTCCCGTTGGAATCAGCGCGCTCGAGTTGTCGACAAACTCGTTCAAGTTCTTCATGGCACCTGCGACGTTGCTCATAAAGTACGGACGCCAGATCTTGCGATACAGAAACTTGGCGGAAAACGGGAGCATGCCTTGGATGCTTTGCTGCTCCGCTTCGCCGCCCCATACTTTGCTCCGCTCGAGGATCCACGGCACGACGACGCGCTTGGACTTGATCGAGCGGAACACACGCGGCATCACGTACTGGTGGAACGTTTTCTCCGTGAATGCAGAGCTCAGCGCGGGGTGCAGCGTCTTCTCTTCCAAGTTCAAAATCGCATGGAGCGTCATGTTGAGTTTACGAATCTCCTTTTGCAGCGCTTCGAGTCGCATGAGCCACGTCGATGGGTCTTTCACACCCACCGACGAGCACAACTTGCGCTCCTGCTGCTGGATTTGCGCCAAAAACTGGTAGATCTCTTCATACGTCTTTATGATCTCCTGCTTGGTCGAGAACTTGATCTGGATCAGAGGGTGCAGCACACAGGTCTTGAGCTCGTGCTGGCATTTCAAGTACTCGACGAAGTATGTTTTAAACCACGTGAAGAACTCCAGCACGTGGTTCTCCAGTGTCGCCATTTGCTGCTGCTTGTAGCTTTGCTCTAAGAAACGGTCCATCACGAAAAGCGCATGACGGATCGGTTCGTGGAGTCCCAGCAGAAACTTGACCGACCAGCTCCATTCGCGCTCTTCCATAAACATAACGGAAAACACGACCGAGCCATTCTTATTCGACGGTGGCGGCACGGCCGAGTCGACCGAAGGCAGCAGCATCGACTTGGCTCGTGACGAATCGTGGTCTGGAAGCATCACCATCGGCGTGTTCGAGCGCTTGAGCTCACGGTCGGTCGCAGACGGCATCGTGCCGTCATCCGAGCCGCCTTCGAGCGGGTCGCTATGGCGCAGCAAAGGCGTCGTCGTCACATTCGTGAACGTAGCATTGTCCACGCTGCCTTCCTCACTCACCTCGGAGATGCGATGCGGCAACTCGCTGCGGATGCGCACCGTGGATGGGATGCTCGACGCTGCCGCGCTCGAGTGGTGAAGTCGCCCCATGTACGTGTTCTCGAACTGTGCGTCAAACACTTGCTCGTCTGCATGCAGTCCCACGCTCATGTACCCCTCCTCCTGCTCCTCCCCTTCGCCACTCGTCCAGATGTTGAACGCATCCATCCGCATTGGCATGTAGTCCGCGCGGAAATCCGTCATGGTCGTGACCACATGCGCGACTTGGGCGATGTCGATCAAAGGACCCGTGAAGCGCTTGGTCCGGCGACCGCGTTTCTTCGTCTTCTCGTGCTCTTCGTCGCTCCAGATGTTGGCGTAAAACTCGGAATGGTGCGGTTCTTCAAAGAGCTTCTTGAGAAACGCGTCGGCGCCATTGTCTGCACGGCGGACGCGGGCGTCGCTGGTGTAGCCGCCATACCCATGCAGCGCCGAGCCATTACGCGCCGCGTGTCGGCGGACCGTCGTAGTGGTCGTAGTGGTCGTGGTCGTAGTGCGCGTTGTGGTCGTCATGAAGCCTGCGGAATCGAGAATGCGGGATCCAAACAAATGCGGAATCGACGCACAATGCGGAATGCGCAAAGATACCAAAACACACAGTCATAAAATATCAGATCCAGGGACAAGAAAGTAAACGCTGGGACACACAGACGGACACACTTTGGACCGGACACCACAGGGACGCACACCCAGCCAACCCACCATGAACAGTCGACCCTCCCCCACCCTTTCCCGTCCACTAAGCGACGGAATGTATCTACGCTTACGTTGCGGACGGGTGGGAGGATGGCTGACCTTTGGGCGGACGGACGCGACCTGGCTGGTTGCCGTCCTGACGTACGGCCAGACGGCCGCAACGTGTAAAAAGACGGATACATCAACAAAAAGACACACAGCACGCACCTCTTCCGGTTGTCGTCTCGCGCTCGGATTTGAAAAAGGATACCGATCGTGGTGGCATCTTTTGGGGCGATTTGTCTGTGAAGCGCCTCGTGCGTCGAGGAGAGAACAACGAGAAGCACCTGAGAAAATAGCATCACAAAAAAATAAAAGGATGACCCTCAATAAAAAGAAGAACAGGAAAAATGCGTGCAGTGCGCATAAAAAAAGAGGATGGGCACGCGTCCTTTGAGAGAACACACAAAAAAATCGGCCAGAATCCAACGTCTCCAATTGGGTACCTTTACGCACCTGACGAGAAGAGAGCGCCGATTTTTTATTCGAAGAACGAATGTCGAGCGAGTCGCAGGCTGCGCTTGCTTGACTTATACTGCCGATACCAACAGAGACGAGGTGATGGGGAGAGCGCACCAAAACGCTGGGGTGGGGAGATCAACTCGCAACGCGGATCGCGAGAGGAGGATGCAGATGCAAGCGGTGGGAAGAGGGACTGCGGGAAGCAGTAAAGTGCAGCGCTGACCACGTCGTTGGCGATCGCGACCGAACAATGGCACGAACAAAGCGAAATTCGCGACTGAGCTGCTCGCTTGCATATCTCACGACAAGCTCGAGTAAACAATTGCGCGCAAGCCGGACCGCCAGTTTGTTGCTACAACCCTAGCGGCTGGGACCGAGTTCCTCTTCACGCAGTAATGCTGGTCCATACTGTTATGTTCATCCACGCTGTTCCTTGACGTTCTCTCCCTCACACGCGCTCACTCTTCCCCACCTTTCATTTCCCCCCCCTCATTTGAGGACCGAAGGGTTGCCATCTGCCGGTCACACCAAATTTCTCACATGAGCTAGCATCGCGTCTCTTGCTAACTGCAAGAGACGCGCAGAAAAGCAACCCTAATGAGGACCCGACCAGTTTATGTAAACTGAATTTTGGCAGATTTCTGCAACCTGCTGGAGGCAACCACAATACAAAAGAGCACCAACAGCGTGCACACACGGAGACAGCATTTGCGAAATTAACGCGACCTGCTGCTGCTGCTGCGAAATCTGTCTACCGTCATCTGGGAATGCAGCACACACATGGATGACTCCTCCGATTGTGCATCCTGGAAAAGAAACACACAAGCAGTGCCATGCACAGCATTGTATGTAATGGTCTGACCGCGCTTGGCAATGCATCTGTCAAAACTGATGCGCAGCGTGGCACTGGAGTCAGTCAGCACTTATCCCGGTGTCAAATCCGACGCACGAGCTGACCTGCTTGCTCACTGCAGCAGTCGGGCAGCATCAACAAGCGCGTCGGAGTAACCGCGGAAACCTTTCATATCGCAGCAATATGCGTCATTTGCAAAGAGAATTCGCAGATTGGTCTTGGTGTGACCCGGGCGTTTCGTGTTTCCCTTATCTTTTTGCGAAAGGGAAGATTGGATAGATACGTGCAGATGTGGTGTCTCCCGAGATGTCAGACCGCTCGCACCCACTGTGACTCGCAACTCACTGCAACGGTGCATCACTGTTGTACGATCTCTCCAACGGAACCCATCCATGCATCTTATTTGATACGCGTCCTACTCTTTCGTGTCAATGAGTCCAAACAGTTGGACAACGTCACCAACCAGAAAAGCGACTCGGTTGAAACGTTCCAGTGGATTTTTATCAAACCTGCGTTTTTTTTTTCTCATGCAGCAGTTGAACCATTCTCCAAAACATCCAAAGCAAAAAGGGATGCTGTACAAGGTAACACGCTGCATGACGAAATGCGAATATCCGCGAAGCCATGCTGCTCCAGAAGCCGAATCTGGACTTCGTGCAATGGGCTCTGAACCGGAAAGAAAAGCACAGACGCTGTGGCGGCAAGTCAGTCAACTTCGATTGCAGTTCACTTCGAGGGAGAGAGAGAGAGAGCATGTCCGAGAAGAAAACAACACACTCACTTGAGGGAATGAGCGATACGCACACAAACATTCGCTTCCAAAGTGCTACCGGCATACAGTACAATTCTTGCGGAGCCATTGCAGCAACTCGTTGTTTCCCCACGCGGATAGAAAACAGAATCCGTGCACGCTGCTGGATGCGTTGGGTTGCTGGATGCAGAGCGACAAGTCGCCACACTCTCGTTTCGTTTGCAGCAGCGCCATGGTTCCAGAGACACACACCCACACTGCGCTATTTCGTGTTTGCTTTTGTTGGCTTGCTTGCTTTGTGTATTTGCGCTGGCGATTTCTGTCGCACACCATTGCCACGTAATGGACGCCAAAGATTTGGAAAAGGTGTCTCTACAGATGGTGGACAATAACAAAACTAAGTACATGGCTCGTTATCACTCTTCTCTATTTGCAAATCTCTCCCAAGCACCGAGGTTTCTTTCTTTCTCCCCCCGCCATCTCTTCATTCGCGTACGCTCTCTGCGTCGTCACTGCCGTGCAGCAATGGGTGCGCTGCTGGCTTCACGCCCGAGCTCACCAGCAGACGGACCATCGCCTTCTCGATGCGCTGCAGCTGAATGTTCACGACGCTTTCGCCGTCGAGCGTGAACTGATCCGTGCGGATCGTGAGCAACCCTAGGATGCAATGTGCACAGTTTTATGCAGACCGTCAGCGAACACGATGCCATGGTTTCAACGGACACTGCATCGAGAATCGTACCGTGAAGGTTGCCGAAGAGCACGTCGGTCGAGTACCGATCGCCGATCATGACCAGTTTCTTGGGATCCACATCAAAGTGGGCCATCACGTGCTCAATGCCGCCCGGTTTCTATACGCATGACACATACTTGACGACGCTGGACAAACAACCACGGCGACACGCACGCAAGGTCGTCGTACCTTTTGGTTGTGCTTCAAGACCGCGATCTGCAATTGCTCTTCGATTTCCTGCGCTTTTTCAAACTCGGGGTCGTCGTTCGAGCCCGCCGAGTTGGAGAAAATCACTACGCGATCGCCGAACACTCTTTTGCACTCATCGAAGGGTTTCTGTTGCAGCATTCGCATTAGCAGTCTCTCGCAGGAAAGCATCCATCCGTCACAAGGCAGTCGCATACCTGCAGGTGCGCCGCGATCTCATGGTGATGTGGGATCGTCAGCGTATTGTCCTTGTCAAAGATCACGCCCTGGAATCCTCTGTCCTTGAGTGTCTGGAACGACACCTCGTTCAAATCTGCATAGTCGAGAGCAGCAAACCCAATGATCAGTCACAAACCAAAATCGCCATCACACTCAGAGAAGCAGATGCATTCCGCAATGGAAGATTGCACCATCCACCCACTGCGCCGATGCATAGCGCCACGATGCGCACCTTTCACGGAGATCTGCGGCAGCAGCAAGTGCGGCTTCAGCACGACGGCGCGGCAAAACTCGGTCACACCGCGCACATTGAGTCCTTTCATGCTGCCCAAAAATAAATTACCCACACACACACTCCATCCACCGTATTTCTGTGCGTTGACTGGATATTTATCCCAGCATGATTTTTATCCACTCACGCACCTCCGAACCGCAGAACCGACTGCAATTGGCTATTATGACTCGCTGCAGAGCATTTACCGCCAATCATGTGCTCGGAACAACGCTCCCCCCTCTCCTTCATACTCGCTGCCGACCGCATTTGCAAGTCGCCCAATTTACCAGTCCATACAAAATACCAGTTTGCGAAACGCCAATACCCTTCGAAGGCGGTCACGACCTGCGCTTCCTCCGCTTTCTCTCTCTCTCTCTCTTTGTCTCTCGCACTCATTCTCTTGGCGCGCGTCCCCTTGCTGTGTGCGTGTGCGTGTGGTGTGTGTGCGTATCCATCCGTCTCCCCTGTGCAAAATCTCCCCTGTCGACAACGCGGTCGCCCACAGAGAGACCACGATCTCGTATCCGCCTGACAATACGCGCCTCGACGTGAAGAACGCGAGCTGTCTTGTGGTTTATAAAGTAATTAAGTAAGTAGTGAAGACGCCACGCTCCCCGCCCTAGCCAGCATGTAAGTGTTGCTGTTTTCTCCCAGAGTTGAGAAGGAGAGAGCGATGTTTCTTCACCTCCATGATGGCTGATCAATATGTGCTTCTTTCTTTCGTATGACGTTGGTTAGAAGTATTTTAAAGAAGGGAGCACACGCAAGCGCAGCAGCACAATGAGCGACGACGAAGATACGATGATGCTGAACGGCGGCACGGCCGATGAAAAAGACCAGAAGGCGACCAACGACGAGAACAGCTCAACGTCGGACGACGATGATTCGTCGTCGTCGAGCTCCGGGTCGTCGTCGTCTTCGGATTCCTCGGATTCCGAGTCCGATGGGGAAGGCGGCGGCGAGGGCCGTGAGAACAACCAGCAGCACCAGCAGCAGCAGCAGGACGACTCGAACTTTGATGACCGCAAGTATAGCATTGAGAGTGTGACGAGCAGCAACGGTCTCGCGGCCAGCTCACGGCACGAACGAGACAGTAGTAGGAACCCGGGCGAACCCCTGAATGTGAATTCCAACCGAGCAGCCGCGCGGTTCCGAGAGCAAAACTCCGAGGTCGGACTCATGGCGCTGGGCACGAAGAAGCGCGACCGACGCACGATTGAAGAAATCCAACGCGACCTGCAGAAGAAACGCGGACGAGGCAGCGTCCTCTCGTCTTCAAACGGGGGGAGTGCGTCCGCATCGTCCAGTAAACCACCCATGGGCTCGTCGTCGTCGTCGGGCGTCCTTGCAGCTCGCGCGAGTCCACCGAAGGGATCGCCGGTGCTCTCGCCGGAAACAGGGGACTCCTCGCAGCTAACAGTGGGTCTCCCACAGATCAAGATGCCCAAGGGGAAACCCAATTCCGCCCGCTCACGACTCACCATGAAACTCTTAGGACGTGGTCGCTCCAATCCAGCACCCGCAACCAAAGCCCCCATCAAAAAACCAAGCTCAACGACGTCAGCTCCTGGCGCGGGGATGGTCACAAACATATCGGCGGGTGCCAAAGTTGTCAAGTCGACGAATGATCTGGGTAACTCTTTTTTTTCCCTTATGACCTCTGGTCGTGTTGGTGGAGGTAGTCGTTCCTGCTAACATGTGATGTCTTGCCCTCTGTCCTGCAGACTCGTACGTGGAGCAAAAAGCAGACCAAGCACCCGCAAGGCAGCAGCAAGTCGAGCCAAAGATGGTCGACTGGAAACCCGACGGCAAAGTGGTGCGCGCCTTGTTACGAGCCATGCTGCGCTTTGGCGACCTGACCGATGTCGGCATGTTCAAGTCGGACCGCCATTGGTTTGCCGATGACCATAAATTACAAAACTTCGTGCTCCGGTCGCACCTTCCGTCGTCCACGAAAGTCTCGGAAGAAAAGCTGCTGAAGACCGCCGCGGAGATCGCCGATCGGGCTCAACGGGCAATCGAGGACAAGCAAGACAACATGAAATACGCAGACGTGGAGGTGAAACCAAGCCAGGTGATTGAGCGGCTGTATGAGAACTTAAAATTGCGGGTCGCGGTGCAGCGCGCGCTCCGTGACGCAAAGTATGCAAAGAAAGACGACAAGGGTGCATATGTGCTGGTCGCGAAGCAATCGGACTTGCCCGTGCTGGGCATTCCTCGCGACTTCCCTCCCTGGTCGTGGGCGGAGAAAGAACACGACTGGAACAGCAGGAAAGACACGGCGCTGCTGCTCGGCATTTATGTGCATGGGTTTGGCGCCTGGGAGGATATCTTGAACGACGACCTTCTCCATTTCCACCAACAGCGCGCACTGAAAGGCGAGCGCATGAAGAAGCGCGCGGAGAATTTACTGAAACGCCTCCCCCCGCCCGATGAATCCGGCGAACCAAAGATTGTGTACAATGCGAGTGCGCTGGTCGCCGGAGCGCAGAACTCGGGTCCGTCGCTCGGTGCCCAGTTCAGTGCGATCATCAACAACAATAATCCGAACAAAGGACGACTGGTGCGTGCAGCAGAGAGGTTTGCGGCTCGCCAGACGACTGGAAGCTCCATACCAGAAGCACGAGTTGTCCCCGACGACTCAATCCGACGCTCGCACACCCAAGCAAGTAGTAGCAATCCTTCGGATCGACAGCGGAAACCTTCGATCTCGTCCACAACGCAGAATGACGAACCGGAAGACGGAGAAGTTGGCGGGAAACCATCATCTACCAGCACTGCTGAGCGCTCCTCGACCTCATCAAAGGCGCCATCATCGAGCAAGCGAGCTGCATCCATAGAGACAGAGGAAAGCAACGGTTCGCCGCGAAAAAAGAGCAAACACAACTCCGAGCGTTCACGGAAACACCGAGACGCAGTGGGCACCGCAAAGAAGACCAGTTTATTAACAGAAGAGCAGTGTCTTGAGAAATGGAAGCCGAGCAAGAAGCTGAGGGAGATCCGGCAGGTGCTGAAGAAGATGAAGATCATGGTGGACTGGTCCAAGAATCAAAAAGACGAAGTCGTGGTGGAAAAAGTGTTCAAATATGTGACTACCATTGGCGAAGCGATTGACGAGATTGTGCTGCAAGCAGAGAAAGAGGGGGAGCATTCCGTTGCCGCCCATGAGTTGGACGAGTTGTGCACCTGCTTATGGTCCTACGCCGCGGGGTACACACCATTTTCGTCCCTCATCTTTGAGCGCTTGTACGATGACATCTGCGCCGACGGGGAGTCCTTACGACAAGAAGAGAAGCGAGGTCGCCCAACGGCATCCACATGACAGCAAGGATCGTCCTGAAAAACAATACGAAAACACAAAAGGAGCTCCTCGAAACACAGATGAAACAAGCGCCGCCAGCAAGGATGGAGTGGTGCGGCCAAGAGGGGAGAAAGCAAGACAAGAGGTTGCCGATTGACTGAGTGATGGATCGGGCGGACCATGTTGGATCGTATGTAATGTAGCCCGATGAATATATTCACACCTATGCTATGAGAACTATCGGTCCAAATGCGTTTGCGTGTGTATCCAAAGTGCGTGTTCCCTGAACAGTCAGGCATTTAATTGCATGGCTGCAAAAGGTCACACACAAAAGAAGCGACTTGGTTGGGACTAGTGGCTTGGGAGACCTGTGCGTTTCTGTCCGTCGTCGTAACAACCCAAACGCATGACGCAAAGCGCGACGATGCAGCCGACGCCCGAGGAACTCGAGCTGAAAGAGCATGTGACCAAGACGCTGGCGAGCCAAGGCGTGCTGGGCAAGATCAAGGTACGGTTCGCTCTCTGCTGGATCCGAACGACTCGATGGCCGACTAACGCCATGAATCACCTCGTCTAGGCGCAGCTTCGTGCGGCAGTGTTCCATGTGATGCACGAGTACGAACCGGACGAGGATCTTCTGTCGGGATCGCGCAAGCTCCAGGAGTTTGGCGACGAAGGCGACATGGCGCTGGATGTCGTCTTGGAGTTTCTCGCGTTTTTCCAGTTTGAGCATGCGTTGGCAGTGTTCAAAGCGGAAGCGAGTGTGGAGAATCGACCAGCTGTGGCAGTGCAGCACACCAAGCTGTGCGAGAGGCTCGGTGTAAACGTCAACGGTGCGTCCCCTCCGTTGCTGATCCAGATGCTGCTGCAAGTCCTCTCGTCGGAGCGCAGCGATCGTGTCGTCACCACACAACGAAGTGCAATTACGGATCGATGGCAAGAAGCAAGAGAAGAAGAAGAACCAGCAGCAGCAGTCCAGCAGAGCAGGACGTCCAGCGCGAAAGTGGAAGAGACTACTGATGCTGTTGTGCGAAGCAGTACCGAAGACGCGTTGGTGGAGAAAGTCAGTCGAGAGCGACATCCTACGCCACTTGTGTTGCATACCAACGACGTCACTGAAGAGCGAGATCGTCGCACTGAGAAATCGAGACAAGAAGAAGAAGACGAGAGAAATGGGGATAGATCCGAAGATGAGATGGACGTGAGTCTCGCAGAAGACCTCGCTAGCGGTTCCGAGCTGAACGAGTCGATCGCGGAAGAGCAGTCGACGAGCATGAACTACAGTCAGGACTACGAGAATGCGAGCAGAGACGAGCAGGATTTTGCCGCGAAAGCGAGTTACAGAGATGCCGTGCACACTGGGGGGAAGAACCAAACCGCGGTGATTCGCGAGGGCGAAGAAGACGAGGATGATGATGAGGAGGAGGAGAACCCACCTGGGACTCGTATTACTAAAGAAGAGGTCAGTGTTGCACCTCCGCCTGCACCGACACAGGTGTCGCCATCGTCTTTGCCACCGACCACCAGTACACCCCTTGACAGCAGCAGCAAAGCCAAAGAGACGCACCAGGAAGACGACGAGTTTGACGAGGAGCTCGAAGCGGCTCGATTGAGCTCTTTGGATGCAAGACTGAAGGCCATGGAGGCTGAAGACGAAACCGGGACGTTGCAGCAACTGAAAGCAACACTGCAAATGGAGTTGCAGGGAGACGACGGGGGGTCCAAAAGGAAAAGCGCTGCCAGCAGCGGCGACGACGACCACGATGCGTACGGCAGCGACTTCGAAGAGGAAGAGGTGATCAGCGAGGTCTCGGACGACGAAGTTGGCTCGGTCTCGGATTTCTCGGAGCACGACGAATCGGGTAGCGCGTTTGGCAACTCCACTTCCACTCGTCAACCGCTACCGTCATCGTCGTCGTTCCCACTGCAAGAGGATAGAGCCGTGGGCGATGAGAATGCGCTTAACAGCTACGATTACATTGAAGAGGTCGAGAAAGACTGGTGACGGAAGCGTGGCGTCAGGTAGGTAGATGTCGAGCCAGCCAGTCTTTCGGAAAGTGTGAGTGAGTTCGATACATACGAGTCTATATTTCAGCTTTTCCTTCCTTCCTTCCAAGCGAATAGAGTGGAATCAACCCTAGCAGTTAGTCCATTCTCCCTACGAAAGAGCGCGCCAACCACCAGCAGCAGCCGCAATGGCGCCACATGCTTATTCCGCATCCTCTTCCTCTGGACGCGGTTGGATCTTCTTGCCGATGAGCTTCTCGGCGAGTTCGCGGTCTTCAAACACTTCCGGATGGATAAACAGGTTCTTGCCCTTCGCCTGGAACGACAGCATCGGGTGCATGGAACTCGCCGGTGGAGCCACGTCGGACAGCTTGAACGTGTGCTTCGTGAGCTGCGCGAACAACGTCACGGTCTCGACTGTGAGCTCGGGATCGTGGTCTTTTGTGCCTTCGCTGCTCGCGTTGTTGTTGAGCCACATGCGCATCACATACGGCTTGAAGAGGACGTGGAAAAGCGACGTCGTGCCCAGTCCAAAGAGCTGCGGCACCCAAATCACACAGAAAGACGACGACATACATACACAGCGAAGGTGATGAGACCACCACCAGTGTTACACCGCTCGTGAAGGAAAACGTACCATGATGGTGCCGCACATCGCCCACTGCAACAAACGACGACAAACACAGTAATGCACATAGTAACGCGTTGATAAGCAGCACCACTAGCGAGCGCCATAAGAAAGAAACCTTTCCATACCTTGCCGACCATGGACGCCGACTGTTCGCTGATGAGACACAATGTCGGCATCCCAATGGACGTGAGGATGCAGGACGTCACCGACACCCCCTTCATCAGTCGCACAGCGCGCGCCATTGGACCTTCGTAGATCAGCACTGGCTGCTGCTCTGGCTCCTCTGGCGTGACATCCTCCTCTTCCTCGTTGTCTCTCGAGACGCTTGAGGCGGAGGACGACGACATGAACCTCTTGTGCACGAAAGAGGATGAGACGACGTCATTCGAGAACGAACCAGCGGACGGGGATCTGGAGCTCGACAAGGACGGCGTGAAATGCACGAGCGGTGCGCCGTAGCTGTGAATATCGAGGCGCGGGTGGGGACGGGCAGTGCCATACACACCCACAGTCGCCGCGCGCCGCACGCTGCGTCGCAAGACCAGCATCACCATCTCGTTCGTTCAGCGTTTCGTGTGCTGAGCAAACTCACCACACATTTAAATGAGGCGGTTACACGAGTGTCCTACATTAGGACAATGGATGGAAGTACTGTGCGAGAGGGAATACAGCGCCGTGTGTGGTCCGAATACAACGACCCCCATCTCAAGCACAAACCGCCCGATTGCAAGAACCATCTTTCAAATGGAACAATAGTTGTTTTTCCTCAACCTGCGAATGCCGTTTCAGATCCGCGCAAGTGGCGAACAAGTCCTCGCACAACAGCGCACATCGCGTTTGCGCTTCTCTGTGTTTGTGAGTGTGCACAATGCAGTTCGTCAATAGGTACACATACCTGTAACTTTCGTTTGCAAACAAAAGAAAATATGTACGCGTGACAAGTGAACTCGATGCACTCGATGCACGAACGAACTCGCGAAGGTGTGGTAATAGAACGCGTGTGCAAGCGCGAAAACGCCCGAACGCATTGCTACGTAGATTCTGCTTCGCGCCGACGTTGCTTTGTGGGATATTTGTAATGAGCTGGAGCGTCTGGAGCAACAGCGATGCAGCGCGATACCGGTATGGCATCGGAAGACGAATGAAGAGTCACCGACTTAATTGATCGGTACGTACGCATTCATCGACAGTTGGTCCATCCATTGGCTTGACGGGGTACAGAGACAACGCAAGAGCTCTTCGTCCTACACACACACACACAGAGACGCACACAGAGACGCACACAGAGAGAGTATCCAAGATGATAGATGTATCCTCTAGGTCGCGTCCATGCAGAACGTGGACCTCCAGCTACAAACATGACGCCACCACCTCTCGAGATCAGCCACAAACGTGGTCATTCGCTCGTGCGCGTCGCATCACACAGTAGCTAGTGGTAGACAAACACGCAACGGGAGACGAGCGCTTTGAGGTCTGTGTGGACTTTGTTGGGGAAGTGTGGCTGTTTATGCTTCCATCTGAGGTGTGTGTGTGTGCAAATTGAAGGGAAGAGGAGCAGGTTGCAGCAGGGCAATCTTTTTGCAGCGTTGCGAACACACCGGAGAGAAGCGGCGCACGTCAGTGAAGATCACCACCACACAACCCCCACCCCTCTTCGGTCTGCACCAGTCTTTCTTTCTTCCCTCCTCTTCCCTCTCGCTCGACTTGCGCACGCACGCAAGCATTCGCGAATCAACACAATCCAGAACCGAGCTTGTACTAAACCATCTCAAGAAATTATCCTGCAACGTAACCCCCTTCCTTCCTATTTCCCCACCTGCAACAGGCAGAACCATGCGCACACTTCTGCGCTCACTTCGGAAGTTTTTCAACCAACCTCTGCGTTCCTGCGCTAGAGATGCATGGGACCGCGGATCGCGCGAAGAGGCAAAGTGGTGAGAGCAGCAGCAGATCGCACCAGCAAATCGCGCACAATGCAGACATGTTTACTTTGGCGAGAGTCGGCGGTAGAATGCGTTTGGATCCTAAGGAAGTGGGGGATGACAGGTTGCTCCTTGTTCGCGCTGGTGTGGGTTCACGTGGCGGTTTCCTGCAGACTGTGCAAGGGGTCAGCTGGATCTGTCGAGCAACGCGATGATCTTCTCGACAGGCTTTTTGCTGCTGCTGTTTCTTCTTCTTCAGCTTGCGTGCATTCCTGGCAACCATCGCAGCTCTCTTCAGTCGTTGACCGATTCCGTGAAAAAGAAACCAGAAACTGGAAAGCGAAATACCCTCTTGCAAAGAGCACCTCGTTCGAAAAACGCAAGAGAAGCAAAATGCCTGTGGTTCAACACCCCAGCGTTGAAAATCGAAACATGACGAATGATGAGCGATGGTGGTGGTTGCCATTTTTGTATACTTGGTTTTCCGCCAGTTTCCCTCCACAATGTCCCGCCCCGTTTCTGGTCCACACATTTGGCGCAGAAACGGTGCGGAGGATGGGAGAAAAAAGAGACAGAAAGGGGTAGGGCCAGTGTACCCGACCGTACCATCAATCAATTACCCATTTGGGGGATTATTATCGAACCCCACCATCCTTCTCCTTCCCTTCCTTTCCCCCCCCTTCCATTTCGTTCCTATATTTATTGGCACACCAATTGGCCACAATAAATTACCAACGCGGACCTGCACAAAGCGAGGGAGGCAAAAGGACCGTGCTGCTCCTCCAGCCGCAGACACCAAACATCTGCTGAAGCAGCCTCGCGCTTGCTGCTTGGCTGGCAACAGGTACGCCATTTCCATCCGCATTCGCATTCGCAGTCGAACACTCTGCACAATGGTGCGCTTCGATCGAAAATGACGGTTTTCTTCTGCAAGGGTCTCTGGTAATATTTCCGATCCTCCCGTACGTACTTTTCTTTTCCCTCCTGTTTTTTATGAAACGCTCTACAACAGCCTCGTTTTGAAATCAAATCCACATCCGAAAAAGAAGAACATGAAGAACAACAGAAGTCGTGGAGGGAAACAAACAAAACAAATAAATTGCAAACCACGCTGTTGTTCTGCTGTTCTATTCCACACACACACACACTCACTCACACATGCGCAACATACACAAGATTGACCCACACATACAAAACCCCATACACAACAAAAAAGAAGCTCGCGCCAACACAAGAGCGGCAACCCAACCCGTGTTCTGCGAGTCACCTCAGCAAGCAGACAAGTAAATTATATCATCCGTGGACACACGGCGGAAGAAAGCAAGCGCCAGGCACGGCGCAGGTAGACAGACATAGCCTCCACGACTGCACCCCATTTTGCACTGCAAGCAAGCAAACAGGAAAACTGTGTGTGTGTGTGTACCCGTCCGTGCTTTTGCCATACACCAAACACGCAGCCGCGGAAACACTCCCATCTTGCGTGTTTCCTGCCATCTTCAACAAGCGCAACAGCAGCAGCAGCAGCAATAGAAGCGGATAGGCGAGGAGGAGGCATATGCAGCGCAAGATGACAGGGAACCCGATCGGAGGAGCTGCCGGCGCCGCGCTGGGTCGCGACCACCGTGGTCGCATGATGATGCAGCCACCACCACCGTCAGGAGCTGGTCCGTACGCGGCGAATCAGATGGCGCCACCGCCACCGCCGCCGCCGTCGTATCTCGGGATGAATGTGAATCTAGGTCTGACTATGACGATGAGTGACATGGAGTCGTCCATTCGCGCGTACCATCCGTCCCAGCAGCAGCAGCAACACCCACAGCAGCAGCACCACGCAGCGTCGCCGTCGTCGAATGACGGCAACCCGGTCCCATTCTGGCGACCGCAGCAGCCCATGGACGCGAGTGCGTACGCAAAGCACGGCGGTCTGGAGCTGGAGCTTGGCGACATTCTCGGCAGCAGCAACAGCAGCAATTCGAACATGGACGAGAGCGAGCGCGATGGGAACCCGGAAGGCGCGTCGTCGGACGTGACGATGGCCGTCATGGGCTCGTCGTTTGAAGTGTCGCCGTTCGGCGACCACGTGAACATTGGAGGCGGCGCGGTCGGACCGATGAAACCCGGGTACCATCTGAGCAGTCAGCCCCACCATTTGCTCCTGCGACAACAACAGCAGCAGCAGCAGCATGTATCGGGCGGACGTGGAGGAGGGGACCAAGAACTCGGACGACCAAGCACCACGCGATCCGTTAGTAGTGGGAGCGGAGCGGGTGCGAGCAGCAGCACGACGACGGAGAGCAGCGAGTATTCGCGCTTTGTGGACTCGCGCGAAGAACCGGATCTGAGCCAGCAAAAGATCGACGAGAAGAACGAGAAATGCCAGTTCCACAATTGTCCGAACCGCGCGCGCGTTTCGCAGGCGTACGGTAAATTCTGCAATCGCCATGTCATCGTGGCGCCGTGCGGGTTCCCTGGGTGTCGCGACAAGGCGCTCTTGAACTCGTCCATGTGCGACAAACATCTCGCACAGGGCAAAGAAGCGCTGCACCAGATCTTGGCGAGTCGTGCGCAGAATGTGCCCGTGTGCCGCACGTTTGGCTGTTTTAAGAACGATCAAGGACGAGGGTATTGTCGTGGGCACGAGAAGCTCTTGATGGCCACGGGTCGGTTACCGAAGCATATCAACAAGCGCCGCCTCAACAGTGCGTACACGATGTGCAGCTACCCAGGATGCAACAAGCATTCGCAGAGGAACCATCTGTGTCGCACCCACGGCAACTTGATCACGAAGCAAGCCGAAGAGCTCTTTAGTCGGTCTCAGGGGGAAACCTATGAAGAGATCCTGTCGCGACTGCAAAAGGATGTGCGGAAATGCACCCACCCAAGTTGTACCAAGAACTCACAGCGCGACCGGCTTTGCACGATGCACTACTATGAGAAACACAACCTGCAGCGAGATGGCGCAAGTAGCAGTAGTGCCGAGCAAATCAGCGACTCCCCCGAGACCATCATGTGCAGTATCCCCGATTGCAACCTGCAGGCGTTTGCAAAGGGCATGTGCAAGTACCACTCGGGACAGGGGTTGAAGAGTCCCGGCAGCATGAGTGATAGTTCTGCGAGCGGCATTCGTGATGCAGAGCGCACTCGGTGTACTGTGCCGGGGTGTGTGCAACTGGCGTACACGTCAGGGATCTGTATGCAGCATTTCAAGCAGACGCAGCAGCCCATGCACGGCGGCGGTGGTGGCAGGTACAACAATGTTATATCAGCGTTTGGTGACGGTCGGTTCAGTCCGCCCATGGATCCGACGAATCCTCGCTCGAACATGGAAAGCTTTTATGGTGGTGGTGGTTCTTCTTCCGCGGCGAACGCGTACGCGAGTGCGCTGGATGCGACGATGAACAGCTACGCAGCTCTCTCGACTGGAGGGAGGCACCTCTCAGCTGGCGCAGCAGCCGGAGGATCCCCATCCGATGTCGAGAATGAGGCCAAACAAGCACTTGTGAGTCTAAACGGAAAGCCTGGGGAGCAGCCAGGAAGAAGCTACATCGCGAATGACGGCAGTGGGACTCGCAGCAGCAGTAAATGTGCGAACCCGATTTGCACGCGTGAAAGCTATGGTCGCGAACTGTGTGATTCGTGCCAGAGTATGTTCTCGCCTCTCGTGGTGTCGGTCGGAGACTCGTTAAGCGGAGGGTCTTCATATCCTTTCTCCGGTTCCAGTGCGCAGCCAGAGCCTGAAAGCAGTCCGCATGGATGGGGGGACGCGGTGTCGCAGGCGAAGCCGTCCTCAATGAAGACGAAAACTGCCTGTCGTGTGAAGCAGTGCGGTGACAGTATTTTTCAAGGAGGACTGTGCGAAACCCATTTCCGCTTGTTTGAGAACGGTTCGCTGTCTGTGGATGAGATCACGCTGCGATCCAGACAAAGCAAGACGCAGGCAGAGCTAGCAGCTGCTCCAGCAACGGCAGCAGCAGCAGCGGGCGGTGCTGGCGCCAAGCAGCCAAGTCCGAGCAACAGTAAGCTCAAGAAATACTTTTGCAAGACCGAGGGATGTGACAAGCAAGCGCAACGACGCGGGCTATGCAAGCGCCATTTCCGCCTGCAAGAGATGTCGTCGCAGAAAGCGAGCGATTCGCCGATGGCGTTTGTCTCTCAGAATCAACCCGCGAGTGCCAATGCACTGCCGTGTCGGTTTTCTGGATGCTTGCAGATTGTGACTGGAGGCGGGAACGCGTTGTGCCCGCTGCACGCGAACGCGAGCTTTTGCTGGCAGCCTGGATGTGAAAACATTGTCAACGGACCGCAGTTTTGTGAGTTCCATTCGTATCGGAAGCAATGCGCCTACGAAGGGTGCAATTACAGTGCGAACGGAAGCTCAAGCGGGTGCTCGAATCACGCGATGGAGCGTCGATGCAGCCACGAGCATTGCGACAAGTTCGCGGTGGGGACTGGCGACCGGTGTCGTCTCCACCAAATCAGTTGCAGCGAAGAGCCGTGTGCGCTTTGCGAGATGCATGGTCTCGATTCCGAGAATGGGTACAGCAATCGACCCGGCAGCCAGCTGCAACAACGCGGCGCCGCCAGCCATCGGAAAGCCAACTCGGAGAACTTCCAGGGCGGAGGGAACGGCGAGTTTGTCGAAGCGAAAGAGAACTCGAGTGCGCTCTTCCGGGAGTCTCGGTTGATCTGAGAAGGGAAAGTCTTTTTGCTGCAGTGGCACTGAAGTGTAGACAGGTAGGTTGTGTTATTTTTTTTTATTTTGCGGGGGTGCAGGGAGGAGGAGAGAACTTTGTCGATGGGGGTAGTAAGTCTTGTGTAGCTGTTCTATAAGGAAATGTGGATGTCGTCGCGGATGCGAAAAGAGTCGAAAGCAAAAAGCGGTCCTGCACATGAGTCGTTTGCATGAGGAAGGTGTTGGATTGGGTGGCCGTTGCTTTCGAGCAGGCATCGAAGCTGCGAATCGAAGAATGAGCGGCACATGAGGAGGAGTGAGAAAGTGAAAACCATTTCCTTGTGTTCATCTGGAGTAGCAGGATCAGGTGGACAAAAGTGTCGTGCGAGTCAGTGCTCGTTTCGAAAGAAACAGCTTTGACGCAGAATAAACAGACACATCGAGTTTGGCAATGTCGTAGGGGTTTATACGCTACCAGCTCATGTATACCCTACGAGAAATGATACAAACCATTGCAGATAACCTCGCTAAAAAACCATGAAACATTCCCTCTCACAGATGATGCACCATCATCACCATCCCCAAAAGTTCCAAACAAAACCAGTTGGACCGGTATGCAAACCGGTATTCGTTCTGCGGATTCTTCAACGTTGTCGGAATCTCGCGGATAACGTCGAATCCGCGGCATTCACTCTCACTCGCTGACGCTCTGCTCGTAAGCGCCGCCATTCCGCACGTTGAACCGCCGACGGCACCTGATCTCGGCGTCTCCAACCAATACTCTCCTGTTCGCACGTCGGCCCGTAAGATACGTGCTGTTCACTGTGTAAGCCATGGAGCGCGTGTATTCGGCGTTCTTCACGGTCGACCGTCCCACGAAAGAAACGCCGCCGTTGACGGCTGAAGCGCTCGAGAAACACAACGAGACCCATCGCGCCACTGCTAGTACGGAGAGCAGTAAGAAGGACAGCGACACGCGCGGACTGAGTGGCAGCGGTCCTTTGGATCCACGGCAGAGCGACACTGTGCTCGTGCACCACTACCACGACACCGATGATGATGGTGCTGCACGTCGGAAAAAGAGTCGACGAGGTGGTGGTGGGGAAGACGATGGCAGCGAGTATGTGGACGCACACCGTCGCGAGCTCACGCACCTGACGTTCAACTTTTTGGAGATCAAGCGGGATCTGAAATCCGCACTCAAGGCGGCGCTCCGAGGTGCGTGCTGCCTGCTTTTGGTGCATGTCGAGCTGGATAAACCAACACCAATCTGATGGATGCATTTTCTTTTTTCTAGTGTTCTTGTACGCATACGGCGCAAAGGCGTTCACGGCGCTCCTGTTGGCGTCGCGAAAGTTTAGCAGCATGGAGTACGGATACGTGGACGCGGTGCGTCTGCTGTTGCGCGTGGACACGATCCGCTTTGGCGCGTTCTTTGGCAGTCTTGTCGGCGTGTTTCGCCTCACGGAGGTCGCGTCGCGCATCGCGAGAGGCAAGAAGGACGAACGCAACTTGGCGATCGCAGGCGCGGTGTCCGGGTTGACGCTGCTGGTGGACTCGAAAGCGCGCCGCAATACCATTTCGCTCTACATTTTCGTGCGCATGCTGGACGTAGTTGGACGCCACTTGACGTCCACGGGCGTGCTCCCTGCCTGGAAGTATTCGTCCGAGTTTCTGTTTTCCGCTAGCAATTCAGCGATTATGTATGCGTTTATCTTTGAGCCCCAGCTATTGCCCAAGGTAAGCAAGTATGCACGGGTCGCCGTTTGAGTTCCAACCATTTCCTCTAACCTGAGAAACGACGCGAACTTGTGAGCATAGAGCTATTACAATTGGATCTTGAATATTGGCGCGGTGACCGACCATGGACTGGAGTACACGCTTCGGGAACGCCTCGAGAAGGTGGTCGACGGCAATGGCGAGCTGATCCCATTCCGCGTTTGCCAACCGCATTACCACATGTACGCTCCTGCTGGCAGCACAGTTTGCGGAAGCAGCTAGCCATGCTCACTCTCTTTTCCCAATGTCCAGGGAATCCTGTATGACGCATGGCGTGAAAGAGTGGATCGGTGGACTCGGTCGTGCTGCTCAAGTGTACCTCCCCGTGCACATCCTGCCAGCGTTGATTTTCAAGTTTCAGCAGATCAAAGGAGCACCGTTGTCGTCGGCGGGGAGGATCTCGTACGCGGCGTTGTGCTCGTGTCTGTTTTTGACATCGTACCAGGTATGTGCGGACGAGTGCATGATGCATTCGCCTGATGGACTGACATTGTGAACCCTCGTGGTTGTATTTTGCTGTTTTTGCGTAGACGGTGGTGAAACTCGTGATGTGCGCCATCCGAAACACGTTCCAGCGGGATTTCTCCACAGGCGGATGGATAGCTGGTGTACGTGCTTGTCTTGCGTGTGTGCGTTTTGTGGACGCTGTTACTGACTTGCTTGCGCTGTTGGTGGATATCTGAGCAGTTTGCAACGGGCTCCGCGCTGTTCCTTGAAAACCGAAAGCGTCGCTCGGAACTGATGCTCTACTGTCTCAGTCGTGCCGTGGACATCGTGTGGCAACTGCTCAAGCGTCGAGGCTTGGTGCGCTATGTGAAACACAGCGAGGTGGCGCTGTTCTCGCTCTCGATGGCAGTGATCATGTCGAGTCCTCCCGAGCATTTCAAGCCGACGTACCTGCGCATCCTTCGCTTCGTTTTTGGCCGCAACATTATTTAAGCAAAGCACGCAGGGTCCCGTCCCAACCAAAAGAGAACTCGACGTCGTTCGTCACGTTCAACCTCCCCTCACAAAGAGCAGAAGATGTTTTTATTGCGCACCGCGTCGCCAAGGTCGCAAGTACAAAGCATGTGTGCAGCCTAAACCGTAAACGAAAGTGTCTGACTGATCGAAAAGGAAAATAAATTGACAAAACCGTTCTCCCACTGGGGTA
This sequence comes from Globisporangium heterothallicum, assembly GCA_023334155.1. Lineage (NCBI taxonomy): Eukaryota > Oomycota > Peronosporomycetes > Pythiales > Pythiaceae > Globisporangium > Globisporangium heterothallicum. The sequence continues at coordinate 42,611 of JAASGH010000114.1, forward strand.
TTCGCACGCCGCAGTTGCTTGCACGAGACCCCACATGCTTATCCTTCTCTCTCCAGCACAAAGAGATCCAGCATGCGCTTGGCTTCGACAGGTTTCCACATTGGCACCAAGTGACCCGCACCCTTCACGGTCACGTACGTCAAACCTTCGAACTCTTCCACGAAGCCACCAGTCTGCTGCGTGCCGTCAAGCTCGACCGACCACGTCTTGCGCTTGCCCAGCCGCTGCAGCTTGAGCGATTCGACGGCCCAGAGACCTCCGATGAAGTCGCAGACCATGTCGGCGTCGCCATGGTAGATCACGCCCTCAACGCCCTGGGACAGCAAGTATTTCCAAATCGGAGTCACTTGCTGTTTCAACGAGCCAGAGTAGTCCAGCAGGTGCGCGCCTTGGAGCTTTTCCGGGTCCAACCCGGCGAGTCCGGCATAGATCTGGGTCGACGTCGTCGTCAACGCATCGCCGTACCAGCGGTCGATCTCTTTCCTCGTGTGGAATGCGTCCCGGACGCCGTCGAGGTTGAAGTACACGTCCAACTGGGTCGAGTTCAAGCACATCGTCATCGGGTTGCCGATGGGGTGCGGCAGTCCGTTCTGTGGAGTCATCAGACCTTCCACGAGCGCCTTCATGCCTTCTTCGGGGGTGCCCGCGCACGTGCCATACACGTTGTACATGTTGATCTGACCCATAAAGAGCTTCGTGACCACGCCTATGGTCGTTTGGCCGCACGGCGAGTTGGGATCCGAGTCTAAAAGCGCGCCGCTTGGCTCGTATTCCTTCAAGTGCGGGCAGTTGGCGCGTACTTCCTGGTAGTCCTCCGTGCTCAGGATGCCGTGGTAGTACGCGTAGAGGATGATCGAGAGCCCAGAGAACTCGTTCACGCCGTTGCCGACGACAAACTTCTTCAAGTTGATCTTTGGCAAGTCCCCTTTCAAGTTGCCCTCGACAATCGCGCGCGCCGTCGTGGGCACGTAGACGCCGCCGTAGCTTTCCCCGGAGATGATGAAGTCGTTCGCACGCAGCTGCGGGAACTTGGTGAAGAATTGCTGGAGCGCATCGTAGAGGTCGTGTGCCTGCGAAACATCGTCGGCGACGTACACGCCGCTGGCATTGTAGGAGAAACCCACGCCCACGGGCGACTCGATGCAGATCAGATGCGCATTCTTGTTCCACGCGAACTCGTTCACACGCACACTTTGCCCGTCGTCGTTCACGAACAGCGGACCATTCTCCGTGAAGCATCCCGCGAGCGAACTCGCACCAGGACCGCCATTGAGCCACAGCAACACAGGGTCGCTCTCGGGGGTGTCACTTTGCGACTCCGCGAAGAAATAAAACGCTTCGCCGCCATTCCGAAGCGGGAGGTATCCTGAGAACAACCGCGACGTGTACGCATCGGGCTTGGCGATCGGGTCAACGATCTCGTCCGCGGCTCCCGGGAAGGAAGAGGACACCGAGAGCAAGTCCTCGGCGTTTAGCACGAGGTCGCGATCGACCTCACCCGAGCGGATGCTGCCGCTGCTGTTGTTGCGAGAGATCATGAGGTTGCCCACGACGAGCAACGCGAAGAAGCAGAGACTGTACTTGGCGTACCACTTCGCCTGCGTGGAGAGCGCGTACCGGTGGCGCACGCTCTCCGGCGGTGCGATCCGCGTCGGGATCCCTGTCGTCAGCGGCATCGACTCATCGTAGCGACTTTGCATTCTGCGCTACTTGCTTCGGTTGCGGAGAGCAGTCTTCTCTGTTGTTGCTGTCGACGTTGCAAAATGCGGAATGAATCAGAGAATGCGAGAGGAAGAAAGAGAGTTGGATCTCTATTTTATGTTCCTGCTGGTGAAAAAAGTATGGATGTTTGTAAGGCGCTTCGTTCAACTCGGGGACAGGATGATGCAACACCAGGATGAAATGGCGGATTACGGTACCGATGTGCAAATAAAGTTCACCGAACGTGCTGGAGGAAGTTTCGCCGAGTGAATGTGCGCACAAAAGACCACACAAAATGCACACAAAATGCACTCTCGACACAGAGTTGTCCTCTCTGTCTCTTTGCTGAAAAAAGTCATTTCAAAGAGAGAGAGATGATGATGCTGCTGCTGCAAAGTGCATCGTCATCATGCAACAAATGATCAAGTGTCCGAGGGGATCTCGTGTGCAGGATGTAGAAGACCTTTTCATTTTTTCTTATGGCTTTTTGCTTGTTTACTCGCTTGCGATTGCGCAGAACACCTCCCCGGAATACGCCACTCCTCATGCACACTGCGTGGCTCTATCGTACTTGGACACCGCTCCGCAAGTGGGCTATATGCGAGACTTGCTTTCTCTTTGCTGATACCAGCGACCGCATCACTCGCCTAACCTGGAGGCAGGAGCGTGTTGTCGAACTCTTCGCCGTCGGCTTCATGTAACAAAGTGGTCGTGGCTCCTTCGAAGGTGACGTCGCCTAAATTCTCGCCCACGTTCGTGGAGCGCGCCATCGCGATCACACCACTTCGATGGATCTCCGTGATGCCCAGGGGTTTGAGCAATTCCAGGAACGCTTCGATGCGACCCGGAGTGCCCGCCAATTGCACCATCACCTGGTGCGGTCGTACGTCGATGACCTTGGCGTCGAAGAGGTTCGCGAGTTCCACGACTTCAGCACGGGAGCCGTCCTCTGCAGAATACCACACAAGAAGGATCAGACTGGGTTTGCGTTCGTGTTGATTAGGACCGGCTTGCCGCGAATAGACTTACTCGCTGTGGAGACCTTCGCGAGCATCAAGTCTCGCTCGACGTAGTTCTTCTTGGCTTCGTTGCCGCTGCTCAGGATGTTCACAACGGCGACGTGCACAACGTCTTCCAATTGCTTTTTCATCTGCAAACAAACAAGGAAGACATTCCAGCAGTTGAACACAGTGAGCTCGACATGCTGCCTGAGTCTGCACGCGGAAAAGAAGCACAAAGCCAACACAAGACGTACGTTGACCACGCTTTGGTCGGTACCGTTGACGACGACGGTCATCCGCGAGAGCTCTTCCACTTCGGTTCGACCCACGACCAAACTATCGATATTGTAACCTGCAAACACACACACACACACACACACAATTAGCCCGTCTGCTTGCTTCCAATAGGACCGTTCGCACCGTCCGTAGCAGCAATGTGAACCGAAAGCATACCACGCGCCGCGAAAAGATTTGCGATTTCTGCGAGACACCCCGGTTGATTGACGACGAGCGCCGCGATCACATGGCGGCGTTCGGTGCTGAAGAAGCGGGGCTTTGCAGCGGTCGAGGCGACGGCAGCGGCACGGGCAACGCGTCGCTGTGTGTTGAGCGTAGAGAGCAGCGTGCGCTTGAGCATCGTGGACGCAATAATGATAATGGCTCGTCCCGAGCAGATTTCTCCTCAGCGACCTGACTGACTGAAGCTGTTGCGCAACTCGCGTCGTGACCGTGAGATCCTTCCGAGACAACACATCGCTCTTGCGCAAACACGGACTGTTTAAAACGCTTTGTCGACACACAAAAAAGCGCTTCCTCATTCGATTTGGACGTCCGCAGTTTTAAACAGTCCATCACAACACCAGAAATGCACACAGGTTTTGCACCAAACGCGCTTCTATGGTTTGCTTCAACCTTCGACGTCTTTTATAATAGATACCACCACACAATATCGTGCATTCGAGGACCCACTGTTAGACGAGGCCGAACAATGCCGACGAGTCTGCGACCTCGCTCTCCGACGCGCGATTTTAAATATGAGAGGATGTTCAACACCCAGCAGAAATGGTTTCCTCTTTGGATGCGCTGCCATACAGCAGGAGAGATAGATCCGCAGAGTGAAGATGGTGCATGTGAAAACGCTCGTGGCGCTGCTGTCGCTCATAGCAGCGACGACACCACTGGCAGTGGGAGCAGCGCACGATGCTAGTGGCCACGGTCTGCTTCCGCTCCACGAAGCAGTGTACGATTCTGCAGTCACCGACTTCCTCCCGTTGCTTCAGCGAGAAGAGCAGCTACCCAAGCAGCACGAGAACGAACGTGTCGCTAAGACGAAGGCGGACGAAGAGACCGTCGCCCCGCACACGCAGCAACGAGCAAGTGTGCAGGGCGATGCGTCTGTCGATGTCGACTTACTGGCGGTGTTGGCGAACATGGTTCGTAACTGTTGCAGCGCTCCGGTATCGCTGGTGGCGATCGACGTTGCTAATACTTGTACTCTTTTTGCGTTAGACGGTCCGTGAGAAAGTCGCGCAAATGACGCAGTTGGACATCTATTCGATGGTGAATGGCGATATCCGCGACCCCGAGCGCGCACTGAACAAGGACGTCGTGCACAAATACGCCAAGGCGGGGATCGGCTCGATCTTGAATGCGCCGTTCAATGGTCGCATCACCGATGGACGTACCGGGTGGAACGCCTCCGAGTGGAAGCGTATCATCGAGCAGATCCAAGCCATTTACAAGCAGCACGACCAGATCCCGATGATCTACGGCATCGACACCATCCATGGCGCAACCTACGTGCGTGGCGCAACGCTGTTTGGCCAGCCGATCAGCGCCGCTTCGTCGTTTAACCTGGACTTGGTCTACAAGATGGGCGAGATTGAAGCCAAAGATACGCTAGCAGCGGGGATCCCGTGGGTCTTCAGTCCGGTGCTGGGCATCGCCGTGCAACCGAGATGGGCACGCGTGTATGAAACGTTTGGCGAGGATCCGTACGTGGCATCGCTCATGGGGGCGTCGATCATTCGCGGCATCCAAAGCACAGGTCAAGTTGCGGCCTGCATGAAGCATTTCATTGGGTACTCGAACCCAGCGTCCAGTCTGGACCGCGCCGATAATGTGATCTCGGACTGGGACCTCGTGAACCATTTCGCGCCGTCTTTCTTGGCGGCCACACAGGCGGGCGTGAAAACCGCCATGGAGTCGTACATCTCGATCAATGGGTTCCCTGTCATCGCGAGCCACAAACTGCTGACGGCACTGCTGCGCCATGACATGAATTTCACGGGGATGTTGGTCTCGGATTATTCGGAGATCGATCGCATGTTCTACGAGCATCGCTTGGTGCCGAGTGTGGCGGACGCCGTGCGCGTCTCGCTCACTGACACGTCCCTGGACATGAACATGGCGCCAAACATGGACGATTTCCTCGGAACCGTCGAATCGCTGGTGACCAGTGGCGAGCTGCCGGAAAGCCGACTCGATGAGTCTGTCTTGCGCATTCTCCGTTTGAAAAAAGATCTGGGACTCTTTCCGCAGCAACCGAGCGGCAAGAATGGCAACGCGCGTGCCTCTTTGGAAGCGAACGCTGGTCGCACTGATGTCGGCAGCGCGGAAGATCAAGAGATTGCACTCGACCTCGCGCGCGAATCGGTGATCTTGCTGGAAAACCGCAACAGCACGCTCCCACTCCGGCTTCCAAGTGGGAGAAACACGAGCATCTTCATCACGGGTCCCATCTCGAATAACAAAGGGTACATGTGTGGCGGCTGGTCGGTGTTTTGGCAGGGCTCGTCGAATTCGTCGCATTTCCCCAATGGCAAGACGTTCAAAGACGCCATGTTCGAACGAAGAGGGGAGAACGTCCGTGTAGAGCACCTGGATGTCGTCGATGTCGATGGGAACGTGTCTGGCGAAGAGTTCGGTCAAGCCATCGACATTGCCTCACGAAGCGAGTACACGATAGTGGTGCTCGGCGAAGGCAATTATGCTGAGAAGACGGGCGATATCGCGGATCTCTCACTCCCCGAGGGTCAGCGCAAGTACCTGAAAGCGCTGACCCAACTCCCGTTCACGAAAGTGATCGTCGTGCTGATCGCTGGTCGTCCGCGACTGCTTCATGGAGCCCACGACGATGCTGGCGCCGTTCTATTGAGCATGCTTCCTTGCGAACAGGGTGGTCAAGCTCTGACGGATATTGTGTTTGGCGATGCGAACCCATCGGCGAAGCTTCCGATCACGTACCCGATCGCCGAGGGCAAGCTCTTGCCGTACTTCCACTACGTCAACACGATGTGCCAGCCGTGGGACGAATGTCCCGTGCAGTGGGAGTTTGGCTATGGACTGAGCTACGCGCAGTTTAGATACTCGAACTTGGGTTTGAATGCGACTGCTGTGGATGGCGCCACTGGCGCATTGCAAGTCGACGTCACTTTGGAAAACGCGGGCGATGTGGACGGCAGTGAAGTCGTACTTGTGTTTGTTTCGCAAAAGTATCGCTTGGCTCACGTGCCCGAGAGAAAGCTGCTGAAGAAATTCGAGAAAGTGCATTTGAAAGCGCACACGAGTGCGCAGGTGTCGTTTGTGCTGCATGCGGAAGATTGGAGCTACTACGACCCATCGATTGGTTTGGGTTTCCAGCGCCGCTTTGAAGCTGGGGAGTTTGAGGTTTCCATTTTGCAAAGTCACGAAGGAGGAGTGGACAGCCGCGGAGCGTGGAAGGAAGAGGTGGAAGACGGCGCCGCACCCATGCGACGCGACGGTCGGCGGGACGTCAGCAGCAGAGCACAACCTGCACCGCTGAAAACTTCTTCGTTGCGCGCAACGTTCCGAGTTCTCGCAGCGAAGTAGGTGGGACCCGTTTGTGCATCAGACAGCATTCGGGCGGCATGATCTTTTGAGCGCATGACTCGCCAGCACTGACCTTTTGGTAGAGATACTCGACTTCTGGAAGAGGACATTTGTCTCGCGGTTTTTTGTAAGCGTGTGTTTGTGTATCGGTCGCCATGTCTGTTCTTTCGCAATCCCCATTTTTCTCTTCAGAAACGCAGTGTTTCATAGCGCGGATGACTCGAAGAACGCGCGCCAGCTTCTCCGCGACAAAACAACGTCAAACACTGTCCTGATTCGACTTGGAGGAAAGAAGCGCGACGTCCTTGAAGTGCTCGCATGTGAAGTGTGGCACCGAGTCGCTTTTGATTGTGTCCGCTTCACCGCAGCCCTTGACACAATCAAAAGCAGCAATTTGTTTTCCACACATTGCGATTATTGGTTCTAGCAGGGTATGCATTTCAGGGATGCTCGCAGTGGATATTCTGGTTGAAAGTGTACCCATCATCGCAGGGTTAGCGAAAAACCTCAACTTCCAAAATGGAAAACCCGGGTTTTACTGAGATTAAGCAACAATCGGATTTTGCTCGTCGACAATCACATGACCATTTTCCAGCGCTCGAAGTCTCTTGCTGGAATGTGGTCACGCTATTCTGTCACGACCACATGCAGCCTAGCACTCGGGTGTAAGCGCGAGCTATCGTGATATATCATATCCACAGACCAATTGTTATTCTCCTTGAGTGCGAAGCATGCGCACTTGAGGTTTGCATGCGGTCATGTTATATCATGCTAGTCCAGGTGCTAGATTGCTACAACACACGGCGTAATCTGCAGTGGACCAAAATGGAGCAACATGACGGCACGAGAGCTGTTTGCAGCATGTGCATTCTTTTCTTGGAGACTCGCACATCGACGCAGATAGGTTTTTCGATTGCACATGAAAACCGTGAAAGGACTGGGGGTTATTAGAAAAGAGGATTGTGCCATTCTTGCAGAGCCACAATCATGGACGTCATCAACGGATTTGACGTGAGGCACCGGACACGTCGCCCGAACTCTGTACTAATCACTGCAACGAGCTGCAGGGATCGATAACAGAACTCTTCAGAATATCCACTTTGATTGTGTCACGAGCTGCGATGCCGAAAACGCTTGCTTGTCGCCACCTATCAAAAGTGTATGTCGTCTCAAACTATGCACTTGCTGGGTTCCCCAGCGAGAAATTCAAGTTGCCCCGGCGTCGTTCTTCTTCCTCTTCCTTTTGACGGTACATAGAATGCATGGACGCTGTTCTTTCATGGAGGATCTGGCACTGTCAACAACTCGGTGTCAATCGCTCGTTCTGGCGCGCACTCGATCGCGTGCACGAGTCTTCATTTCCACATTTGCTCTCGAGCGTGTTCACATCGAAACGAAGGAAGAAGATGGGAGCAAGCGACGGAGCACAGTCGCCTAACGAGGCGTTTGAGAAAGTCACGACGCCGAGCAAGCTTCAAGGTGGCGACAAGTCCAGGTGCACACCGAACGTGATCGGCAAGACGCTCATCGGCGTCGGCGTTTTCGTGGTCATTCTCGGCATTCTGTACGGCACGGTGCTGCCAAAAGTCATCGACGACAAGGTGCAATCCGGCGTCGTGACGTGCAGCGCAAAGGATGGCGCCAAGGACAAGTTCGTCGACCAGTACGGCGACTGCAAAGACTGCACGCCTTATTACTACAACCTCCACATGTTCAACGTCACGAACGCCGAAGCCCACTTGGCCAACAACGAGAAGCTCCAATTGCAGGAAGTCGGACCCTACGTGTACCGCCGTCGCCAGATCCGAGTCGACGTCGCGTTCGAGAACGAGCGCGTGAGCTACAAGCAGTACACCTACCACACGTACGAAGCCGAACTGAGTTGCAGCGGCTGCAGCGACCGAGACACCGTGGTCGGGTACAATGTGGGGTACATGAGCACGATCGCGCAAGCAGGGGGCGAGCGCGCGTTCTTGACGCGATTGGCATTGGGATCGTTCGCGAAGACGAACCAAACCGGGTTGGCAGACACCATCCGAGCCAACGAAGTGCAGATGATGAAGTGGGTCAATGGGTTGAACTCGTTCGACCCCGCTGCGTTAAAGACCGTGAGTCCCAAGGTGCTCAATTTCTTGCTGACCGGTCCATCGACGATTGAGGACTTGGTCCTCGAAGGCTTTTCCTACAATGGTGTGTTCGCGTCGCGAACGATCTCGCAGTGGGCGCTCGGGTTCCCGAGTATGCTGGCGGGCATCGGTTTGGCGTCCAACTACAACAACGTGTGCGTCGCTGGCGGGTTGAACGCCAAGTGCGCCGCGTGTGTTGGCAACGAAGGCAGTGCGGACTGCTTGCGTATCTGGAACGAATGCAAGAAGTGCAAATCCGGCGAGCGGGTCGTGGCTCTGAACCCAGTGGCGTGTGCTGCCCTCACCGAAGTGTACGCCTCCAAGTACGGCGCGACTGAAGCTGCGGCATGGGCGAAGGGCACGTGTGGCTTGTGCTCGTCGAGCATCCCTCTCTGCGCCGCGCCATTGCCTGGGATTATCGAAAAGTCGGGTCTGGACTTCACAAAGACCCCGCCTGCGAGCTCGACGCTCAGAACGTACATCATGCGCACAGGCTGCGATGACAAGAACCACATCAACGAGTACGAACAGTATGATGGGTACAAGAGCACTGCGCTGTGGACCAAGATCGATCCGAAGCGGAACCCAACGCTGGCTCAAATCATCGCGTTCCAAACGTACGGAAACTGCGCGAACCCAACGGCGAACCTGTCGTGCTCGGTCGTGATCGGGAACGATGCGACGAGTCTCAAGCCCGGCGGCGTCAGCATCACTGGCTTCGAAAAGGATCTTGACCAAGCTACGACCAACATCTACCTCCTCCAGGCGTTCCAGAATGTGACGCTGTTCAACCAGCACAAAGAAGTGAAGTACAAAGACATCACATTGCATCGGTTCTCCGCGTCGAAGGATCTGCTGACGTTGTCTCCTTCCAACGAATGGCTAGGCACTGGCACCCCATACAGCGGAGTGCAGCCCTTGGCGTTCACATCCAATTTCCTGGCGTACTTGTCGTACCCAGTGTTCATGTACGGCGACAAGACTTTGCTGGAAGGCTTCGATCTCACAATGTTGGATGGTGTCGTCGCGAAACAAGAGACCTTGTACGAAAGCGGCGAGCTGAAGCCGGAGTACCTTGACCGATTCGAGACCTACATCGACGTCGAGGCAGGCACGGGGAAGACCATGCGCGCGCGCAAGCGTCTCCAAGCGTCGTACGCGCTGTCCTACTCGCTTGCGAACGCATCGGTGGTGATGTCGGACGTGCTTTGGCCAAACCTCAAGGCCGAGGTGATCGTGCCCGCGTACTTTGGCGAAGAAAGCGCCACGATCACGAGCAAACGGATCGACAGCTACAAGACCATCCGGTCCATTTTGCGGTCGATGATCCCGGTGCTCGTCGTCGGCATCGTGGTTGGTCTGATCCTCGTTGCCGGTGGGATCTTCTACCGCCGTCGCCGTGTCGCATCGAGTAAGACTGATGGCGAGGTGTAAGCAGAGAGCTACGTCCTAGTTGTAGCATTCCAGTCGACGTGGAGAAGAAGAGAGGGTGTAGTTTGTTGTTATCTTGAGTGGAAATGAGAAAAAGAGCAGGAAACCACATGCATCAGCTTATGGGACAATATCCCCGAGTTGCTGTTTTCTCTCTCTCTTATGCACTGAGCTTCTCGCAGTTTAGACACTCGAACTCCGACGGAACAGTAGAGCTGATGCGACCGAGCGATGCATTTGGGCGTTCAGCGCCATTTCGAAGATGGGGAGTGTCGCTGTGAGTTTGAAGGTGAAAACGAGGAAATGGACGACCAAGGAGCGTCGAAGGAAAAAGAACGCGATGGTACCGCTCCATGACGGTCATCAGAACCTCACCGAATGGACGTTCGCAGCACCATCGTTCAAAATCCTGTATGGAACGCAACGTTCGCCGTTCGCAAACCGGGAAGTGACGCAAAAAAGAGAGAGGAGTAATGGATCCGTTAGACATCAACGGAAAGAAAAAACACACAACGGACACGCGATCTTTTCTCACATAGTGAAGTCAAGATAGACACAACGGTCGTTGTCAAGATGGGTACATGCAGCCAATATGGAAGGGACGACGCGTGCTGGTGTTGATTGCAACGGCATGGCAGAGCTGCAACTCGATGCATCCGAATCCGATATCGTGTCGTGACCACTGACGCAGTTGAGTGAGCGCGTGCGGGATTGAAATGCAGGACGAGGTGGGAGTGCAACCTTTCACGATCCGATGGCGGAACGCACGCGCTCAATCGCGATCAGCATACACAAAAACAGGGGAAGCAAGCAAATGGTGCATATGTGACCAATGATGGATGGCGTCGAGGCGATTGGACAGCACCCTCTTCTCAGACGACGTGTGCTGGTCTTGTCGTGTTCAAAGATACGCTGGTTTGCCAACTATTGGGAGAAGCAAAAAGAAAAAGAAACGCACTGGAGTCGAGCGAATCGAACAATTAGCAGAGCGCAAGAGAGCTGCTTTCCTATATGCGATAGAAAAAAGAACAAGAGCGGACGCATCCAACCACAGCATCCTCGCTGCCATACCGGTATGCACACGAGCCGAAACTCTTGTGTATCGCATACAAAAAGTGCGAGTTTTCCGCAGGCAACAACTTGACTTACAGAGAGACAAGCAGTGCAGGGATGCGCGCTCCTGTGAAGAACGGATGCGAAGGAGGAGCAGCAGCATGCCGTTAGTTGCTGCACCGTCCAAATGGATCCATGCTGTGGTAGCGCATATTCGCACTGCCTTTTGCGCGTGCAGACGAAATGCAACCACCCGCTCCATGCGTAACGAGTGCAAATAGAGCGGGTTTTCTTATGAGCTGGATGTAATAATAGCAGCACGCAGCACCTCTGGTTCCTTCCATGTGCAGATGGGTACGTTTCGCAAGGGTTACTTTTTTGCTGCTGCTTTTCTTTCCATAGATAGAATCCCGAAAGCGCTCTGAGTAGTACAGCTCGAGTATTTCATAATGTGTGTGCTTGTGATGTTCGATCTATGAGCAATGGCTTGTTTCCCGTTTGCATGGGTTTGTACATTCGAAGAACAGGATACAAATCGGAAAGTTGCACTCTCGCGCTCGAGGAATGGATCTCGGCTATCTGTGCACACACCAGGAGTTTTGGATACATTCTCGCACGCTCGCATGAGTTGCTCATTTCATCATTTTCTGTGTTTGTTTGTTTGTTGATGATGTGAGCGAGAGAGAGAGAGAGAGGATTTCTTCGCAATGGTTGTGTGACTTACAGACGCGTCTGGCTCCATTCGGGAAGGAGGTTGTATTACCACCACCATCTTTTTTTCTTCCATCCAAACCATAGATCGACACCATATCCCAATCTTCCAACGGCTGGAGAACGCGATATCTCGCGATATCTCGCGATATCTCTGCTGCTGCTGCTGCGACGGTCATCCGAGTCAACGCACTTTTTGCGTGCGTGTGGAGTTTGCTGCTGGACCTCTTGACGTCGTGTTGTACGCGCTTCTTCCATTTTCTTGCTAGTTTCTACTTTTTTGTCGTCGCGCTTTTCCCGTCGCGTTCTTTTGGTTCGCGTCGCGTTCCTTCAAGCAGCAAACACTCGAGCCCTCTCGCTCCCCGTCCCGACGCTTCATTCCAAAACACCAAAGCATTGTGAGCTCTTCCTCCACTACGCAGACTCCCAAGCGGCACAGCTCAGAAAGGAAGAGTCAAGAGGGAAGAAGAAGAAGAAGAAGAAGAAGAGGTGCGGAAAGTCGTCCCACTCCATTTGCTCATCCACACGCACTGGCATCAGGTGCGACACGGAGGAAGAGAAGGTAGCAGCGGAAGAGAGAAGGGAGCCATTACCAATCGAGTCATTGCGAGTGCAGGTTGCCAAGGTCATTCGCAGTCACGCCACCTGCTGCACACCCATCCATCCATCCATCCACCCATCCATCGCCAACAAAGATGCCGTTCTCGACGCTCGCGCACATCGGCAGCGGGTACACGGAAGCGCAGCTTGTGGTGCTCGTGCTCGCGGTGATGGTGGTGGCGGTGGCGCTGCTGTCGTATTTCGTCGTCGCACCCGAGTACGAGAAGCGGCTGGAAAAGCAGTTTGCGGCAGCGTATGCGGCGCACCAGGACGAGTCGACGGAGCGCTACCTCGCGATCACGAAGAAGAAGCTCCAGAAACACAAGTCGTTGGGCTGTTGGGATATGGAAGCTGTGTCCAGCGACGACGAGGCGTACGACCATCGCCTGCGCCATAACGGCGGTGGTATGCGCACTGGAGCCGCACCCATTTCGTTGAACGCGGAGCTTCAGCAGTCCATGATGATGCTGTCGGATGCGCAAAAGAAAATGCTCGCGCGTCGCCGCAAAAGCGAATCCGATGCACTCAAAAACGCGAATGTGAACCGAGCCGAGATGCTTCGACGTCGTGTGCTATTGAAGAAACTCGAAGAAGAGATCAAAGGCGCGATCAAAGAGAACGATGCAAGCTCGGGTTTGGGCTCTTCTTCGGCGCCGTCGTCACTGCGGGGCGACGCGCGAAGACTCTCGAACGATTCCCTCAACCTCACGGATGACCGGTTGAAGATGCTGCAGGAGCACCCCGCGGACTGTGCCCAAGAGCTCAGTGTGCTGGCCACGCAAACGCCGCTTATGGCAGCGGGAGGAGGCGACGACGCAAAAACTGGTGCTGCCACCGCCGTCAGCGTTGCTGGAGCCGAAGTCGACAGCTCGAGTGAGCTGAAAGAAGCGCTGCAGACTGTCCACGACGTGCTCTCGTTCTACTTGTCGGTCGACCACCGCGACATGACCAAACTCACGGTGTTTTGCAATTCGCTGTTGAAACACGACGGCTTGAACCACTTGCGCGCGTTCGAAGTGTCCATGGACCAAGACATCCGCACGCTCTCGAACTCGATCATCGAGAAGGCTGTGCCGGCGATCTGGCACTGAAACCCTCCAAGCGTGTTTGAGGATGCACACACACACACACACACCATATCTATTCTATGAGCCGATTATTAAAGAGTACACTTATCATCACGTCACCATACAGTATCTATGCAAACGTTCGTGAGAAATTAAACTTAATTAACTACAACATGCACCCATTCATTATTTTTGTCAACAAGACTCGACCTCTTGGATGTCCTCATTAACTCTTCATTTTTGTTTTTATTGGTGCTTGAGTTTCTTGAGCTTTGAGTTCAGCGAACTCAGGAAATACGACAGTGCAGTCCGCAGCGACACACGGAGCAGCGACCCGCCGCATAGAAGCACATTGCCGGCACTCGTCGGCGTGATCTTGACCGTCCACAGGACGAGGGTCTTGGGGGAACCGGACGACGACGGATCGCGCACAAACCGCACCAGTCCGATATGGTCGCTGATCGGCATGGGACCGTATTTGCGCAGTTTGTAGTGGATCGACGGGATCGCGTCGTCCGTGCTGCTGCCGCTGGGGTGCTCGTCCGGCAAACCGGCCGACACGATCTGTTCGACGATGCCCAATGGCACCTGGCGGGTGTGTCCCACGAGTCCGCGACCCGCTCCCGGAGCGAGCACGTTCGACGCGACGTCGACCCACGCGTACTGCAGCCACGCATCAAACGCTTCGCCCACACTGGCGTTCACGAGCACCGACGTCACGACCTCCTGTCCGTCGTTCTCCGTGTACTCTTCGTACGCGGCTTGATCCACGTATCGCTGCGTGCTCATGCTTGCAGATTTGGCGCTTTCTTATTGTTTTCGAGTGTGATCAAGCGACCACAAAAACACACACACAAATGTGCAACTGATCTGAGGAGGGTTAGCGGTTATGTTTTGCTCTTTTTATCCAATCATACGCGAAGCACAATCTTTTCGATCGGAATCGCTCCATAATCAAATCATCCCACTGACAACCGTTTTCGAGGATGTCAATAACGAGAGGGAACCGAACATTTGGGTACACTTGAAGGAGAATTGAGTCGCACAATTCATGGCAATCAATTGACAATTCTTCAGAGCTCCATGCTGCCTGCGATTCCACATATTTATTGTGTGTTTCTGTATTGAGCAGAGTAAGGAGCGCCAAACTCAACCAGCTGCCTTACTGCAACTCGCTCAGACCTCACACGCTTTGATCTGCGCGGACTACACGGATGCACTCTTCGCATCCGCCTTCACCTTCGCCTCCAAATCCTTGAGTAAATTCCCTACCACCGTCTTCAGCATCGCACGAAGCAGCGATCCGCCGCATAGAAAGGCACTGCCCACCCCCGTGGTGGTGATCTTGATCGACCACA